>MU399889.1:36910-158429 GCA_022578945.1 Hypoxylon fuscum | reverse complement strand
TTAAATTAATATTATATAAAATAATATTATAAAATTAAAATTATTTATATAAAAAATTATAATATTTATTAAAATATTATTATATTTATTATAAACATAATAATTATATTTAATTTTTAATATTATTTTAAACGGATAAAATAATTTTATAATTTATAATTATATTTATAACCGTCTCTCCCCCTCATACTAGGGCGCTAATGTTATTCGAAAGTATTATACATGTACCCTAGCTGTGTCAGATAGTCGGTGTGTTGTATTGTACCTAATGTTGCCACAAATTCCAGTTTCCGCGCATGAATACAAGCATCTTCGACATTCTTCAGAACCCTTACCCAGCTATCGCAATTGAGTTTGACAAATCGCGGATCTGATAGTAATAAACTATGAATGGCCACTTTGAGGGACAAATCTGGGTGACCAGGGCTTTACTTGCTGCATTGGGGTAGCTAGCTATCTACCTAGGTACCTAGGCATCATGTTCGGCTATAAAATGCACTTCATCCGGTGTTGAAGTTGCGCTAGGTAGCATAACGTTGTATGAGCTGAGCTTATGGTAAAGCGGAAATGTTGCGCTGCAGTTGCTAGCCTCGCACATGTTCATCTCTGCCTTGCTTCTAACCCAGACTTTCAAGTCCTCACTGTCATTGGCCTTCCCCTTCCTCGTTTAGGCTAGCAATGATATCTCCCGCATCTTCGTGTAGAAGCTCTCCAACTTCAATGCTGTCCTGCATGATCTTCTGCGCATCCTCTTCTGCGACACTCATATCCTCCATAATCAGGCGGACTGCTAGTTCGGGTACTAAGACGGCTTGGACGTATCCGGTATAACCTCTGGCGGAAACGAGTCGATCCTCCACCGCACGTTTCCGGACGACTGAAGACAGCATTCGCATGATATACTCCGTCATGGCGCGGAGCCCGCGTGGCCCGTAATAGCCTGGTGTTAGACTGTCCTCGGTCTTCAACAACGTCCGGTTCTTTCCGGATTCGACGTTCTCCTCAAGAACGTCACGATAGTGCGATCGTCGTGCCCCTACCAAGATGTCCTTCAAGAAATCATAGTACTTCTCGAATCGCGTGCCGAGTGTCTCCCAGTTAATCTTAGGATACCCTTTTTGAGACCTCGAGCTCAACGCTGCCCGCCGCTTGTGTAGTCTACAGAATGCAGTCTGTTTCCTGATGTTCATTCTGCCGTGATCTGAATGTTTCGCTAGAAGTTCGGCATCGACCACCTCATGGCACATTGGGCACCTCGTAGTGATAGCAACAGGACTTTCTATGGTTATATCGCCTGCTTCGTCATCCGAGTCTTCATTCTTAAATACATCGACCTCCTTACCATCGCTATCATCGAGGTAGTCCAGATCATCTAAAGCATGCAGCTTGAAAGCTGGTCTCTGCGATGAATGGTCTGGCCTAGACTCCGGCGAACTTTGTCGCCTTCTAGCCTTGGTTCTCTTAGATTTTCCTGTCCGATTGGACTTCTGATTGAGGCCTGGAGCTGTTTTTGCTGTGGCCTTTGGTCTTTCGTCCGTGGCATTTGATTTGAATCTAGGGATTTCTGGCGATTCGTCTGAAAGAATGCTACCTGGCCGAAATATAGGTCTTCGAGAGTCTCGATCTGGACTTGAACCCACTGAGGATGGTGGCTCAACAAAAGCCCTTGAGGACCTTGTCTTTTCCGGACTCACACTCTCTGGTTTTTTGAACCGCTTTACCGGAGGCGACCGAGCACTTTCGGGGCTAGAGCTAGCCTCAAATTTCTTGAACTTTTTGTCTGGCTGAGATGTAGCTAATAATTGAACGTGCAATGTTAGTAATAGTTGCAATAGGTCAGGTGTGTATACTAACCACCACGCTGCCGGGCCGAGGACCTAGGCGCAGATTTCTGTGATGACTTTATCTGCGAAGATCTTGGCTGGGATCTTGGTTGGGATGATTTGCTACCGGAATATCCTCCAACCGTCGTCTTACTTTTCTTCGTGAAACCATATGTATTTTTCAGGTGGTTACCCGTTTCGGGGACGGGGTTCTCAGCGGATCTCTTCGAACCAGCCGAGCTGGTAGGCTCGTCATTTTGAGAATCACTTGCCAGCCTTTGGGCCTGGGATGAAGGCGCCGATCTGCCTCGTGTATTTCTTCCTACATTGCTTGTTTGGGAGGAAGGTAGAGTACTGAAAATGGTAGGTCTTATATCTCCACGTTGATTTTTGCGATCGTTGCCATGGGAGTCTTGTGAGTCATCATCGGAGTTTTCTTGCTTGTAGTCCTCATAGTCACTACTCTGAGGTGGTGCGGTAATGGAATCAGGTTCTTTGATCATCGCAGCTTGACCCATTTCAGAAATACGAGCTTTATTTTCACCCTTAACATGAATATCTCGGTTCCTGATTACTGTTAAAAGGGAAGGAGGTTTTTGGGTTTTACTCAGTCCCAGGCGCCGTTTATTCCAGGTGTGAATAATCGGCATGGGAACTTCGGCAACCAGCTTGTTACAGGGATCAAGTAGAAGGCAGAGATTTTATGACCCAAATCGAGTGTCGGTCCTTTGAAATGGAGGACAGCGGAATCATATGACTGTTGAGGTAAAGTATTGCGGGCTAAATGGGGCCAGGTTTTTCGCAATGAGAAATGCTCAACCAATGAGTGTGGTACATGTAAATGAGAGTGTAAGTAGTACTTATTTAGCCAATGAGGAAGTATGAATAACGATGAGTGAATCTCAGAATAGATGCACTATTCATCCACTTAAGAATGACAGTGCTTCAGAATCTCCACGGGCAATTGACTAAAATGAATGAGGTGACTTAAGTTAAAACACGACTTCAGAGAGTAAGAGCGACGCGTTGTACCAAGATGAAAACGCGTCAAGCATTGAAGGTGCAGCCACAATTTCAGCCACAGGTGACTAGGTACCCCCTCCCCGGGGCCAACCTGGAAGTGGAGGACATGCAACTCTGTTTGTATGTAGCTCCAAGCTTCCAGCGTACTACGTCTTTACCTTTACTTTTCCCAAACACGTACGAGTTTCCTAAGTGGTTTTCAACTCCAGAAGCCAGAGGAATAGGAGATTAAAATCGCTCCAGAGAGAAACTGTGCCGTGCCAGCCTTAACCATGGCATTAAATCGAAAGTATGCTGCATTGCCAGACTTGGTATGTACCTATGAAGCTACTGAGGTTTCGTTCTAGCCGTGCTAATGGATCTGAAGGATTCGGCGCCTGATATTTACGAGACTCCCGAGTTAACAGACGACAACTCTACCATTCCAGTAAGAACATAACTATCGTCTACCAATCAGCCGCGCATAATACTAAATGGCCTCTTCAGACTACTGCGGGACGCTCTCAGTCCGACAACGAATTCGACGAAGACGAAGACGACGAGGCACCCGGAATCTCTCGTTCGCGACTTCGCATAGACGAAGCTCGATCGCGATTCTTGCCTGCGCAGGTAGATGCCAGAGATGTGGATTTTTCAGATCGACTCAATGGAAAACGGAAATCATACAAAACTTCCAGCCGAAGACAGCGAATCCTAGCTGATGGGACGGAACAGATTGGCGATTTGAGCGACGAGGAAGAAGGCGAAGACCTCGAGAGGAAGATCGCGCGCTTGAAGCGCGAGATTGAAGAGGCGAAGGAGGAATATGGCAAACAGAAGGCAGATTCGAAGGAAATCGTACCGGACCAAAATACAGACCTTGTTTCTCTGAGCCAGGCATTGGATGAGATATCAGTCCCTCCCGAGAGAGGAGTAACAACTAGAAGCCAACCAACAACTGTAGCCGGCAAGCCATTCAAGGAGGCGCAATCGCCGACTCAACCGGTAGTGGACGGAGCGACATATACGCTGACCTACGCTCCAAGCTACGAACAAAGCCATGCATTTGCCAAAGCCGCCGATTTTGACCGACGACTTGTCCTTCTCGAAAAGGCTATTGGCCTCACCTCATCAGCTATGTCCGAATTAGAAGGTGGCGGTCTGCCGCGAGCTATCATGCCTACACTAGATACGCTACAGAATCAGATTTTGACCTTGTCAGAAGCTTCTACTTCGTCCCTCGACAGCATCAGCCGTCGTGTGCGGACATTGACTCAGGAAGCTGAGCAACTAGAGAAGTCGAGGAAAGCTGCCAAAGCTGCGCAAGATTCCCTCGCCTCCTCGGGTGCTTCTCCGGTTGAATCAGATGATTCGGAGCAGACAGCTAAGATCAATGCACTCTACGGAACTTTACCGACCATTGAAAGCCTAGCTCCTTTGCTGCCCCCGTTGTTGGACAGGCTCCGCTCGTTGAGGGCTATCCACGCTGATGCGGCAACAGCTAGTGATGCTCTAGAACGTATTGAGCAGTCACAAGGTGAGATGGCTGCTGATATCAAGCAATGGAGAGACGGCCTCGAGAAAATTGAAACAGCTATGAGTGAAGGAGATACGGCTATGACGGCTAACATGAAGGTGGTAGAGGGATGGGTCAAAGATCTGGAAGCTAAGGTGGCTACACTGTCGTGATAATGTCGATGCTGGCGTGCTGTAACTTGCATTTCCCCTGATACCCAGCTATGCAGAATAGAACTATGAAGAAAAAAAAAACTTGCCTATATGTACCTAGGTAAGATAGATATATTAATTCATGGTGAGCTCCCTACTTCGGCATACTTCGGCATTGCACATATACGCTACATAGGAAAACGTGCGTCTGATACATACATAACTTTTATCGATAAGTTAGTATGTACCTAGGTACATACTTATGTGATCAATGTGGCTCGTGTGTCCGCAAAAAAAAAAGCCCTACCCACAACTACCACAGCTTTAGCGAAACTAGATCTTCCTAACATTGATCAAAATTCCAACCGACTTTTTGACAACCCAAATTTCCGTACCCGCGACCAAGCAACAAAACCCTTGCAAAGTTTCATCATCGAGTACGACCGACGCTCCTGAAGACAACCCCAAACCCCAAATCGATTCAGGTTATTCAGATCGCCAATATGGAGTCCGCTAAGCAACCCGTCAAGCTCGTGAAGGTCACCCGCGTCTTAGGCCGAACCGGTACGATTTCTTCCCACCTCATCTTCACGGCCCGAAAGGTGCGAAAGAGCAAGGGCTAATGAATATAGGTTCTCGTGGTGGTGTTACCCAAGTCCGCGTCGAATTCATGGACGACCAGACCCGAAGCATCATCCGAAACGTCAAGGGACCAGGTACGAAATCTACCAACCACGACCCTCTACGACTAGGAATAAAATTGGCTGACTTTTGATCCCTATAGTTCGCGAAGATGACATTCTCTGCCTACTTGAGTCCGAGCGTGAAGCCCGACGATTGCGATAAGGCAGTGGTTCTCTGGGAGGAGAGAAGATGAGAGTCGGCAGATATTCATGGCTAGCTTGCGAGCGACTGCGATCGTAGCAACAGCATGATCATACAGGATTCTTGCTCGGAATTCCTTTTGTGACAGGAGTCAACGGACTAGGGGCACTCTGCATTGCGAATAAAAGAACGATTCATACCCCAAACCATTCCTCTGCGTGATAGGGTTGTTTGTGCACATCTCCGGGCCCCTCAATATCCCTCTGTTCTACAATTCACGACAAGTTGGAACCTAGCCGAAGAACATATCTAACTAAGCCCGAGCTCGAAGTTGATTAGGTAAACTGGCGTAACTGGGGGGATACTGATATTTTCGATATTTTCACAGGATATGGTAAAACGGCTTACTAATCGAATAGATTACGTACTAGTGCCCAAAGCTTTTTCTTCTTCTTTTTCTCTTTCCTTAATACCCCAATGCTAATCTTCTTTCTTCGTCAACGCAAATTTTCCAACTTGAACAACAACAACAATCAATCATTCAATTATACTTGGTAAGTGGTCTTCCTTTTCTCAAACTTCAACTTTCATGTTGCATGATGCATATAATAGCATGTATTACCTGACCATCCCTGATGTTCTACCATTATCACCAAGATCTCTGAGTCAACATTCTTTTCACAGCCTCTTGTCGCATTTTCATGGAAACTACAGTAGCTAACAAGGGCTCACTAGACCGAATCATTACTCCGGATCCCGGGCTCATTACGCGATGGTGCATATCCCTAAGCCGCTGCAAGGCCATTTCACCGTCCTCTATTTCGCAAGTGTAAGCTCTTTGACCTCGAAAGAATCCGAGACATTACCTGCACCACTTCCATTGCGGAAGCTGTTTGATGTTTTAGAAGAGAAATACAGTGGCATCAAAGACAAGGTTCTTAGTTCATGCCTGGTGACGGTCAATCTCGAATACGTTGATGTTCCTGCGCCGGACGATGAGTCTTCACAAGCCATGGTCAAAGAGGGCGATGAAGTAGCCATTATTCCCCCGGTTAGCTCTGGCTGAAAAAGGCACTCGAGAATCAAATAATTTTAATCACATGAAATGCTTCTACGACCCAACACTCTTCTGGAAGGACTCTCAAGATGGTAATAATGGCTCCCGCTCATTACCACCTTGTTCTCGAGCTTCCACATCATCCTCATTCCCATGTATCATGGGATATCGCTGCTGCTGCCACTTAGCCCACCAATCCTTCCACGCATTTGCCCATGCCTTCCACAACCCGGGGCTCTTGTCACTATACGCCCTCAGTCTCTGAATCCCAAACACTGTCAACGTGACGAGTAATGCGAAGACGAGCGTGGACGCGATCGTAACGAATGAGGTTAGGGTCGTGATGGTTGATACTTGGCAGCCGAGCGGTCGCGTGCGGATCTCCCATCGCTCAGCCCAGTGTGGGCAGACGTTCTCATCCCAGGCCGGCGCGAGGAGTTGGACACGGTTGGAATTGGGGACGCAGGTCCACGACTGCTCGACGTACATATGACATATTAGTAGTCAAATATCTAGACTAGGCGTGGAAATCATTGCATTGCTATTTTCATCAAGTGGCAGCACATACGAAAGGACACCAACTACAGTCGACTTGCTTGAGGCAGTCCTTGCAGTTCTGGATTCTCCAGCATCGCAAGAGATGAGCATCATCTGCTGGGCTGACGCTGGCGTTCATAGATATGTTAGGGGAGGGGATTGTTGGAGGACCAATTATGGTCAATATAGTATTTTGAATGATGCGCCTGATCAATCTCTACCTACCTTAGTGACTGGTGTGATGCACGTAATCGTGAGGATTCTGAATCAAAAATCGATTTCAAGCTGCGACGCTTGGAAGTAAAGTTGAATTCTGCTTTGACAGTTAGCGGTGCGGGGCAGCTTGGCTCAGCCAACCGCCTCTTCGAATAGCATGTCGCTAGTTTCCAAAAATACGAATCAACAATTACGATGGGTTAAGTCATTGAGTTCATTCTTTAGATATACCTAATGCTACGCGTCCAGGTATTATGCTACCTTGGAAGAGCCCGTAGCTCCAGCTTTCCGTATGGCTAAAGCATGTCGTTTACACGAGTGTACGCATTGTCAATCCAGTTGCACTTTTCTTTCCTTCCACTCATGCTACGAGGATCTCTTCCCCTAGTCAAATCTCAATATGAACGCCTTTCTTTTGCCTGCTCGAATCTCAGGATGCGCGGGTCATGCAGTCGTGTCTCTTGTTCGTGGTTATGTAATGATCGTTTTGCATATTCGGTGGGATATGATCCCCAAGTTCTAGCTCATACACTACTATCGCATAGGCCCATAGTACTGCTTTGCCGGGATAGTAGAGAACAGCGGTAGACTTGGACGCCGTCTAGGCGATGTTGGCAAGCTGCATCAATCGTTCTCCGGCCTTGTGGTTCGCGTAGTCGTATGCTTTCGAACCAGGCGGAAAGGTTCCATTAGCCGCCCAGAGGTCGATCATGGGCTGCATCGGCTCTAGTTCTTGCGGCTGCAACATGTCCAAGGCACAGGCAGTCAGTACAAAGTGACTGAAACAGCTGTTCAGCTGCTTCTCGAGATTGAGATGATAGAAAGGATCTACGAAGTGCGCCCAGTATAGATGAGCGTAGACTCGGAACATCTGTCTGAAGATGGTCTGGCAGACATCCACAAAGTTCTCGGGGAAGCCGCTTCGCTTGCCGACCCATTCCTTGTCTCCCGGGTTCGATAACTGAGAAAGCGGCGTAGTAGTAATGGACGGATTGTGCGCATAGGAAACACCGTTAGTGTCGGTAGGGAAGATGTTCGTGTCATCAATCTTGCCAGAGATCCAACGCTGCATAAGCGTAATGTACTCAAACGCCGGTAGTTCTACAGGCTCGCGCTTGGAATTGAGCCACGTAAAAGAATGGTTCCTAGCCCAGTCAGTCGTACTCGCTCGCTACCCATGTTTCCGTGACAGCTACTCACACGCCAGCAGACATTCGAGGGCATGTCTGGGGATTGCAGATCGTGCTTCCATCATCTTCCTTCTCATGAATAACTCGTACGAAGTTCCACAAGTTGCGGTAGTGTTCGACCACTTTAGATAATTAGGGACGCTCGCATCCAAGCACACTAGACGATGGGTAGTGGACTTTACCTTGGTGGGCAATCCACTCTCCTTGTTCCACCGTCTTAGGTCGGGCGCTCAAGGTCATGAAGTTACCCTTGACGATATGCTTCGCGTATTGCGCGTTGAGCCATAGGGGAAGCGGTCGAGGGAGATGGTAAGAGCCCAGCACGTCCTCGCCGTTAGCTCCTGCATTGCCGGGGTCCTCCATCCCGATATTCTGAGCTAATGATGGTGAGCTGGGAAGTGGAGGTATTTTTGGTGCTAGGCTTGAGGATGACTGGTTGCCTTGGGAGAGGTTGGTGGGAGAGTTGGGTTGACCGTTGCTGGTTGAAACGGGGCTCTTAATCTGACCTGGGGCCTTGGTCGAAGTCCCTCTCAAACGAGCGTTTCTATGGAGATAGTTAGCGCCCAATCATCTGTCTTTGTTAGGTGGTATTGACAAAGGTGAGTTGGGTAGTAAGAAAAGAAGCAACCATTGATGGATTGTCATTCGGTGCGAGGAGTCCGCGACTTCATATTTTCAGCCACCTCGCCTTCCTATTGGCAAATCTGAAACTGCGGCGGCGGCGGACCAAAATAGCACTTGCATCCATATAATCGACCTTGATGAACTGAAGCAACCACTTAGCCGCGCCGCAAAACGTCCCGAAGCACTTGCTAACGGATCTTACTCTTCCACCTTCAAGGCAAATCTCTGAACCAGGTATCAAACTACTGACGTCGAGTTGGAGCTTGTACAAAGATAAGATGTGCTTTCCTCGCAAAAGATATAGGAATTTCGATAGGAGAGCCGTTCACGCCACTAGACAGCCAGCTTCCATGCAGTGTTTTGACAACTTTCCAAACTCGTGACTGCACACACGGGCCCCTCATCGTTGAATATATCGGTTTCTGCCCGTTGACTTCCCCAGCATGAGATATTGTATGATTCATAGGTAGCCGGAAGCTGGCGGATGCAACAATGGATCTGCACAGGGAAATTCATATTTGCCCAAAATGGCCGTATTGAGCGGCCAAGTCCAGGTATCGTATGTGAGGCTGGTCGAGCTAAGCTGATCATGTATGTCATGATCTAGCCAGTCGAGCTCAATTTAGTGCGGTATCTCCACCATCAATAAATGATACCCCGGCAGCTCATGGCATAGGCAGTATCAAAGTAGCCAGCCCTATAAGCCCAACCTCATGTTCTGTTGCTCATGTGGGCAGGCTAACAGGGGTAAAACCAGGAAAATAAATTGGACATATCCAAGGGAATGACCGTGGGAAGAGTAGTGTGCACAGAATGAAATGAATAACTAGATAGTGAAAGTAAGCCACTTACATTCCAGAAAATAAGTTAGACATGATCACTTAAGGACCACTACGTCGGGTAGCAGTAGACAGATAGATCGTAGTAAAAGGACGAGTCTAGACGGCGATGTTCGAGGAGGTACGGCAAAGAATGAAATAAGACTTGGGTTCGAAAAAGCAAGCATGCGCTAGCTGACTTAACGGTACTTAAAAAACGGCAATGTGAGTGTCAATGTCGTGAAGAAAAGGGGCGAAAGGGATGGGTATTGCGATGTGTGGAAGTTTCCCACATGAATTGACCCAATGATATTTTGACTGCTGTTTCAGGAGATTGCTCGCCTGTATGCCTGACGCTAGTCCTTTTCGGTTACATCATATCGTTATTCGTTATCAGTGTTGCTTATCGATAAAGTAGTCAAGCACGGTGCACCAATGCACCACCTACCTAGCGCGTCGTACATAGCAACTAACCAGTCGTGTCTTCCTTGCAATTGCGCCTACCTAGCAGCTTAATATTGAAGCTTTCCACATTGCGACTCTTCACTCTTTTAACACAACTTTTTCAACCTTTCATCGTCGCAACTCGGCTTGACCTTTCGTAATCCCAACAATTTTATCTTCTTTGACGCCACTCCGCATTGCGAGATTCGCATTGCGATTTTTACTTTCTATTCTTTCTTTCGGCATCTACTAGTTACCCGGTGTCAAACGTCACGATGTCCGATTCCGAAGCTGACCTCTTCGGAGATGAGGATGGTAGCAACGTTCCTCTCGCTGATCAAGATCTCAGCGATCTTTCTAACGGTGACGGTGACGAAGATGTAGCATCAGACCAAGATGATGCCGACGAGAGCGACCACCGCCGCAAGGACGCGCGCGACCATGACAATCACGATGATCAGGGACAGGATGAGAATGGGGAAGTCAAGGTTAAACACATCATGGATTTGGCTATCCACCGCCACAAGACTCCACGAACCTCTAGGGATGGTCTGGGTTTCGTATGTCCACCATAACTTCAGCAGCGATCCTAGTTTAATAACTCTCTCTAACCAATCCCAGTTGCAAACCATGAAAGTCCCTTCCTTCCTCAAGCTGCAGGCCGACGAATACAAGCCAGATACGTTTGAGCCTACCGAATGGGACATTTTGAATGCCCGCTCCAAGCAGCGCAAGAACGTCGTTCGCTTCCAGCGAGACCCCGAGACCGGTGAGCTCAAAAGCAATGCCAACCTCTACCGCTGGAGCGACGGATCCTTGACAGTCGCGGTCGGAAGTGATCACTACGAGATCAAGAAGAAGAATATGGCACCTTCGGCCGATAAGCCGTACTACGAAGAGAGGGACGATGCCCACTATTACGTGGCAGCAGCACATTTCACGAGCGAACTGTTCAAGACCGTGGGCCATGTCTCGGAGCAGTACACTGTGAACCCGCCTTCGAGCTTGAAGGATGAGGCTACAGTCAGGTTCACCGAGGCTATGGAAGCAGCAGCGCGCGCTAAAAAACATGCGGGTGACATGATCATCACCGCTACTAAGGATCCCGAGCTAGCAAAGAGAGAGGCCGAGATGGCGGAGAAGGAGCGCAACAAATTGCAGAGAAAGCGAGACAGCGCCGCAGCCCGACTCGACGGACGTACCGGAGGGTACAGAAGCACGATGGCGGGTAGCAACATGGAGGATGGTAGAAGAGGTGGTGCCCGCAAGAGAGGTGCACCCGGCACATCGAAGGGCAAGCGACGTAGACCTGAGTACGATTCCGACGACGACTTTGCGTCTGGTGGCCGCCGCCAGAACGAGTACGACCGCGAAGACGAATTCATCGCGCCTAGCGATGATGACGACGACGGCATGAGTGCTGAAGATGAAGAGGATGACGACCTCTTAGATGATGAGGAGGAGGCACCTCGCAAGAAGCGGCAGAAGACTGCCGAAGCCGAAGAGGACGCCGACGCCGACGCCGATGCTGACGCCGACGCTGATGCCGATGCCGACCTCGATGATGTGGATATGTCGGCTCCGGCCGAGTCATCCCACCGCCGTCGACGTCACATCGTCCATGAAGATGAGGATGAGGATGACGAGTAGTAGGATTCTGGGTGCGGTGGGATGAAATAGAACTTCTGCGTCTGTAACTACGTGCATGCTCGTTGAAGTACTAGTGTGTCCTCAGGTCGCATAAGTCACATTAGGAATGATAGTAATAGACTATCACAATGAGATCACCATGAGTTGCATATCATTACCTAAATACCTAGGTACTCAAAGGGATGTTTGGGTTGTTTCCGAGGATCCCTATCCCTACATATTCTAGAAATGCATAGGCTAGTACACGAGTACTAATCGGGCTTTACTAACACTGAATGCCGACGTGGAGAATTCTTGTAATCAAACAATTGCTAGTGGGCAAATTCACATGTAAAGTTCCCAAGCTTCCGGTCCCGAGCTCTGGAGCTACCTAGTCCATACCTTACCTACCTCTTTAAATCATTGAAGTATCACTTTTCTTTGAACGTGCTCTCATATCCACGTATGGAGTCGCGACAGAGCGATATATTATACAATGGCCGAAATAGGTCTTCTGTAGCTCAAACCTAGGTTAGCTACATGTACTTGGCCCACGCCGTTTGCTGACAGCCGACCTTTTCCCCACCGATGGTTCCGGCTGGGGGCGCCGCCACGATAGAATGCAGTCAATTTTGAGACTGCCGGTAGCCGTGTTTTCATTGTTGTTGGAGGTCTTCTTGTTTTGGTACAGGGTGAGTTCTGTATGCCTACAACGGGGGCTTATGCACCTTCAATAATCAGCAAAGCAACTCACACAACATCACACGTTAGAAACTCTGGGGACGGTGGACTTCCAAAAGCCCGGTTGACGAATGGCTCGATGCGCTGCGCAATGCCGAGGTGTACGAGGATTGGGAACATGCGGCATTGCAGCTGGATAACCTCAAGGAGTTAAACCTCTGGTATGCTATGTCCTAAGACTAAGACTAAGAGAGAAGGGATGAGAGAAGTATATAAAAAAAGAAGTTAACAAGTAATTCGTTTTCTTCCGTAGGCGCAACAATCCTTCCTCCCATTACTACGACTGGATGCTCATCAGCCACCGTCTCGACTCGATCGTCGAGGCCCGCGACCACAATGACCTACAGTCTCTCCTGGACCTCGTGCGCTCCGGCCTAGTTCGCAATCTCGGGAACGTCACCTCTCCGAGGTTGTATAACCGAGCCTTCGGTGGCACCAAATACTTGATCGAGGAGTACATTGCCCAGGTAGCCGGCGCGATCGACGACATTAACCACCACGTCGCTACACCGCTACATGATAGATACACCCATACGTATGACTTGTCAACCCAACGGAAGCTGGACTTTTTGCACGATTCCAGACAGGCCTTCGGCCGAAGCACTCTGGTGCTGCAGGGTGGTGCTATGTTCGGGCTGTGCCATCTAGGCGTTGTCAAGGCACTATTCCTACGGGGCCTGCTCCCGCGGATCATCACGGGCACCGCGACCGGTGCGCTTATAGCAAGCCTAGTAGCTATCCATACCGAGGAGGAGCTGCCGGGTGTATTAAAGGGGGATGGGATTAACCTCTCGGCTTTCGAAACACACGGGCACCAAGTACATCACAACTGGGTACCTTTCGTTGGGGATAACTGGGACACATTGCTACGCAGAATTTCGAGGTTCTGGCACGAAGGTCACTTTCTTGATGTAAAGGTACTAGAGGAGTGCGTCAAAGCGAACGTCGGTGACCTTACTTTCGAAGAGGCGTATAACAGGAGCAAGCGAGTCTTGAATATCACAGTAGCTACGGCAGACCAGGAGGGAATTCCCGCACTGCTGAATTACATCACCGCTCCCAACGTGGTAGGTCCATCTAATCAATCTCATGACCCCCCAACCCGTGCATAATCACTCCCAGCGGAAGCTTAAGGAGCGTGAGGAGGAGGATGGGTGGCCGTGGCTAACGGGATGTTTAAGCTGATCTGGACCGCCGCCGTTGCATCTAACGCCTCGGCCCCCTCGCTTTACGGGAGCAGGCAGACGACAGTGCTGTGCAAGGACGTAAACGGTAAGATCGTGCCTTGGGCACCAGCCAATACCTTCCGTCCGTGGACGCATGCATCGGGCAAGGATCACAAGTCACCGCTCGCTCGCGTCGCGCAGCTCTTCAACGTCAATCACTTCGTAGTAAGCCAAGCCCGCCCCTACCTGATCCCCTTCCTCGAATCGGACATGCACGGCCCCTCGCTCTTCACGGCTCGCCACAAGCGCGCCCAGATGACCGGCCATCTGTTCAGGGTCGTCGGTCTAGAAATGCGTCACCGCTTGCGGCAGCTAGACACGTTAGGCCTGTTGCCGGCGAGCATACGCAGATTCCTGGTCGACGAGGAAGTACCGGGAGCAAGCATGACGCTCGTGCCCAAGGTGACTGCGCGCGACTTCGTACGCCTACTGGAGACACCCACACGCGAGACCCTGGACTACTGGATCCAACGCGGCGAACGCAGTGTGTGGCCGGCCGTGTGCGCCTTGACTATAAGGTGCGCGGTCGAGTACGAGATCGAGAGCGCTTATCAGCGCGCGCGCAGCTTGAAAGCAGGGGATCTAAAACGAAAGTCCAGCACCGCTGGTGGTGGAGGTGGTGGAGGTGGGGGAGCAACCCTAGGCCTAGCTAATACGAAAGCCCAAGGTATAGCGCAAAGGGAATCTTCTCCTCCGCAAAGCGCAGTGGTAAATTAGGAGTGAGTTCGCGCGCTACATCCTGCTCCAGCCACTACGGCAGATGACGAAGAAATCGGGATGGTCGTGGCCTGGCGTACTGCTGCTGACGCTGGTACTCAAAGTGACCGAAGGGCAAACCGAGCCAAGTCAACCTTGGGACAGATGCAGCTAGCTGGTCATCCGACGGCGCTCAGATGCAATATGCGCGGCCGCGGCGCAGGATGATATCTCTGCTAAGACAAAGAGGAACTATGTAGCTGGTAATCGAGCGGCCTCGAAAATAGTAGAATAGAGGCATTAATTCTAACTCGACAGCCGAGCCCTCGCCAAGCTGCCCGAGACCCCAGTGCCATGCATGCGACTAATGCATAAGTTCATAGGGGGGGTTATGCGCGTCCCCTAGAAATGAGCGGCCTGTCAGTAGTGGGTCTGGGCTTATCCCTCTTGGGTATAGCGCGGTACATTGCAAGAATGAGAGATAAACTGCTAGCTTCTAATTGGCTGAGAAGCTTTTAATTACCATTCTAGGTATAACCTGCTTCTATTAGCCAATCAATGTCTATGACCACTCCTACTTAGGCTTAGTTACACTGCCATTTCAGGCTATAGCCAATTGGAATCCAAGTACGTCAGTACCTCCCCACTTTTTCGAAAATGCTATTTTATTGGTTTGTTAACTTCGAGCCGAAAATATCTTATACAGCCTCCATTACGTCACGTGACTTTTCTGGAGCATGCATCCAATTAGAAGGCTCGTTTTGGATGGAATATGCTAGAAGTGGAGCATCCTAAAATGGCCGCGGGGCGTATCGATAAGGATGAGGCTTTTTAATTCGCTGAGAGCTGGTGTGGGGGGAAAAGTTTAAAAAAAAAGAGTACATTGAGTTTATATTTAAAGAAGTGGATCCCTGGAAAGATTTAGTAGATTCCGGCATTTGATTGGCTGTTGGGACCCACTACTGACAGGCCGCTCATTTCTAGGGGACGCGCATAACCCCCCCTATGAACTTAGTATTATCCCCGAAACAGCAACAATCGGCACGCAGCAGTCGACATGCAGAGTACTGCAATATCGTAATTTTATTTCCATTGCATCCAACGTATGCGTGACACACCCTGAACCAAAGAACGAGAATGTGTACACGGGCACAATTTGTTACTGGTTACCTACGCAGAGCCTCAACTTTCTAGCGGTGAGTGACAATATGGTCAGTCATTTACGAGACCAAGAAACAAGGTTCAAATCCAAGAGAGCCTAGCAACGGATAGGAGGTATTAACCGCTGCCTCAGGTAGCTTCACACCCCAATGCCTAGGTACCTACCTACCTAGGTCCATATGCAATCCGTTTTACAACGACGACATAGGATCGTGCATAAGTGGGATGAATGCTCTTAGAACTCAACCTTCCTTCAAACTCTGATTTGCTAGACGATTTTGGGATGGGTTGCAGTGAAGGGCGGCCTCGCCTAGTGCTTCTCCATTTTGTCCTGTCTAACTACTGTAGCTTAGGTCCCCGCCTCAGCTGAAGGAATATTTCTGGAAGCATTCCTCTTCTGGATAGGCGTAGATAAGGTAAGAAACAAGGAAAATTATCTACACTACATAATTTCCTTTCCGTCCATCCCCCCTCCCTTTGTGCGTTCGCACTTGTGTTACCGACATCGTTCGGGGAAAACATCCTATTCGACGGCCGGGGGAGGGGTCAAGGATCAGGTCGAAGGGGCGACTGAGACATGAGGGTCAAGAGAGGGCGTCAATGATGAACCTTGCCTTATGTAGATAGGTACTTACCTACATAGCAACATAGGTACCTAGACAGTCGATGAAAAGGCCCTTTCCCGGCTTTTACAAGATGCATTGCCTGCAGGATTAATACAATTAGACTTGGTCAAGGTTCTCTGCATATCCATCCGTGCTAGGACGGGATAACCAGGAGGCAGGGCTGCCTTTGATAACCCAGAAACTGACGTCGGGCCGCCATCGCAACAAACGGCCATTACCAAATAGGGACATACGTACATATAGACAGTCCCTTACGGTGCCAATATGTTTTAAGTATAAAAAAAAAGGGGGCGGCGCCGAGCGAAAGCTAGTCGATATGCTACAACCACTATTTACTTAGGGTATCGTCACGTACATTTCCGTCAGGGTCGTTGCAGATCGCTCCAACTTGTGGTTGCATCGGTGTATGTGGCTGCTCTCAGTCAACGACACTACCTATCTCATAGTATCGGCGGTAGAGAGCGCCTGATAGTCCTGAAACAGGTAGAATCTCACGACGCCCTTTCATCTCATCACTCTCTCGGAACTAGCCCATATGATATTGCCTGGCATAAAGCACGTCGCGGAGACTAAAGTTGGGGATTTTGTATGGTAAATTGTCGGTAGACATTGCCAAGGGGGATGTGACATTTCGATCAAGTTAACTTACAACCTACATCCTTCGCCTACCCCTGTTCATCCAAGGTAGGTAGTGTTGGCTACCCTCCGGTTCCTGTCATCATCAGCCTTACGTAGAAGAACTTTTCTAGAAGCAGAACGCCATGCATCCCCACGCATCCCCTGGCGGCTAGTCGATGGGCACCGATCGATTCCAAAAGAGCTCATCCGCATGCCGAGGGAAATTTGTTGCTCGTTTCTTGTTGCCCGTCTCCTTGCTACAGGCAGCTAGCGAGATTACGTATGCACGTATGTACGGTGTATGAATGTAATACATACATACATACATACATACATACATACATACATACATACCAAACACCCTGGTCCTAAAAAGTTGACCTGCATACAGGTATCTGTTTCTTGAAAAGGTCCTACCGAAGGACTCCCCAAATGGTTGCGTCAAACCCGTGTTTTGAGGCCAAGAGTATCTAAGTAGTACTTCTAGGTGTAGGCACTCGTTCCGGTGTGAATATATTGCATTTGATTAGAGATGTTTCATCCCTACCTACCTACGTAAGTACCGCTTCGTGTATATTTCGTACGCATACCAGGTATCTAATGTCCTTAGTCCCACAATGAGGTGGCCTTAGTCCTTTTCGATTCCTTTTCCATTTTCTATGTCGCGTCCTGTCCTGCCTCATCCCTGATCATCATCTTCAACTACCTAGGTACCTACACACTTAGACATTATACACTTCTAAAAAATTGCCACTTGATGTGCACACATGTATGTAGCGACGTACATAAGCAAGCAAACCCCTCCATGTTTCGTACCTTAAGTAGGTAGGTATAAGAGACAGATCCACGGATGAAGCTCGACGGTTGGGCAGCTAAATAACGACCATGCGAAGAAGGAAACTAATAAAAATATAAAATATATATTAAATAACACAAAAACCCGGCAGGATCCTTAGTAGGTAAGTGCCAGTCTAAAGGCGCCCGGCCACTGAGTAGCTAGCTAAAGACTACCGCTATACCTGTGAGTTGGTTGAATCGATAAAGCGCGCGCTTAGCGGTGTCACATATGTAAGCACAAAAATTGCCCGTCAGCCCGCTATTGAATTGGGATGTGCTAGGGCGGCCGGCACAAAACCAGATAAGGTACATACCTTGGTAGGCAGGTACTGTGTAAAGCAGTACATGTATCAAATGCATCGGTGTGTGGAAAGCGGTGTGCTCTCCAATACGTAGCATTTGTAGACGGTATATGGCGACGTGTTCGAAAGTTGCGTGTGCCCGAGGTTCTCGGTGAACTGCTTTGAGGTTGTGTCTCTCGCGTTTCTTGATCATCATTACCACTCGGAGCTTTCCTAGCTTCGTAGCTGGGTGGCATTGGAGCTTCAAGGGTACTAGTGTGAGAAAGTGACCGGATTGGGATGCCTTGGATAGATAAAAATCGTCCTGGTTTCTTCACACGGAGGGAATGACACAGCAGGAATAAGTCCAGGTGCCGAAGCCCTGGATCAATGTAGGTAGATCTGTAGTTTGGGAAAGATGAAACCCCCCCCCCTGTTCCCCTGCTCCCTCCCTACCTCTGGCCCTGGCCTAAGGAGGAACAGCAGTGGTGGTTCGCCCCGCCTGTTTGTTCTCCAGCGCGTAAGGTGGATGAATTGGAGTTATTTCTCTGCAGATTTTGACTTCGAAAAATAGGGCGAACGAAGGAAAAAAACTCTTTGGATACAGAGTACAATTGTTCTCACCCTACATATTTTTGCAAGTCTTCCACCATGTCACATCACGAAGATCTCTGGTTCAAGTTATGTACCTATGTAGTTAACTACCTATGTACATACATATCATACAACTGAGCCCTACATGAGTCTAGTGCATGTAGGACGCCGCAGCATTTAGGTCCCCCATTAGCAAGCTAAGTAACAAGTACGGATGACGAACCACCCGACGTAGACGAGACCTATCTACGTGTAGGTAGGTAGTGACATACTGGCATACGTATCCTCGAGACATAAAATCTATTATCGATTATGACATTAATACAAAATAATACACACCTTCACGCCTGCACGATGATCACCTAAACTGCAGGCAAGATATGTAAGTCAACAAGCAGATGATTTAGTCATAAGGATCCTCATGCAGCTATACGAAGCCATATGAACCAATTAATATTAACAAACAGCTGGGTGTTATATGCTATAATCCTTTCGAGACCTCATCTCCCATAGAATGCAACTTTACTTACATACCTCTGTGTATATCGTTTTAGGCCCGCAAAATCTCCTTGAAGTCCCGGTCTGGGTCGATCATCAGACCCGTTCTAGGATGGGGCCGCCGAGTTCAGGGCCCGACACCCCTTGTCCCTTATTCTGGGCCTGGGGTTGTATTATGTTTTGTTCCATGGGTGTACGTACATGTATGTATGTTTAAGGTACAGTACTTACTGCATAAGGTATCTTCAACTACATGTAGTTAAACCTCTAGCCGTAACAAAAAAAAAAAAAAGGAAAAGACAACAATCACTCCCTCGTCTGATCATAGATGCAGAAGTTCCAATATCTTTTCATGGGTAGCTACATACAAAATCAAGCACAGCCGAAGGAAAAGTGAGGCGACATCGACAGCACTAAAACTTCAGCACCGCAAACACACATATCGACCATTCAACCTCATCTAATGTACCTACATGAATGTACTACTCTAGAGGTTCCCCATCCTGTGTGTAGGTACAATATGTACCAAGCAGGTTCATAATTGAACGGCCACAGGACGTCGATGACTACATACATAGGTAGGTAGATACAATACCTACATGTAGTGACTATGTTCCTACGTGTATGTAGGCTTTGCTGCTCTGCGGTGCGGCTACCTGCATGGCCAAACTGCCAGATTACCTACTGATCCTGCTGCTAGTGCAGAATACCATACAAGAAGCCAATGCAACCAGGAAAGAGGTCGAGTCAAAGATTAGGCCTTAATACCATTACATACAATGTTCGAGGACATAAAGCCCAAGTGTGCCCATAAGTCCTCGACTCGAGAAATTCCTCGTCTTCTCATACCTACACCCCACCTTTGACAAGTACACCAACGGGTATCTTTACCACAAGGTAACTAACTATCTCGAGACCGGTGTCAATATGTCTCCTAAAAAGTCATCACCCTCTAGTAGTGACACGGTCTCGGTCCCGGAGCCGAAGGCCGTTGAAGGAGGGGAGCATCATGATTATTTTTACTTCAATAATTTCACAGCGGCTCGCCCTCCGCATCTTAATGGCGAGAACTTTTCCTCTGCCCAACCTGGTGGTTCGAACACCCAGCCAAGGCGGCCTCCCAGTGTCCAAGATATCAAGCACAACCTCGGGCAGGTGACTCGTGATGATACGGAAGCCGACTACTACACCGCCAAGAACTATCCATCTTCATCCCGATCTGTCAATACCAGTAGTACGCTCAAGGGAAACGATGCCTCCATCCAACGGCCCCATCTAAGTTACTATCTTGACCGCAACTATCACGACGAGACCGCCTCGCCCTTGACCACCCAGGCGATCGCTGCCCTTGATGATTCCAACAATACCCAAGTCCACCATGGCAACGTCAACAGTTGGCTCCCCGGAGCGGGACCGAATTTCCACGCCGACGCAGCTCATGACTGGAGTACCGGCAGATTAGTTTCCAAATCTGGAAGTCACACCTCGATAGCAACCAGCTTGTCTATGGTCGTCGTCTCGTCAGCGCCTGATTATTATACCTCGGACATCATCCGCGACGTCGGGCGATGGTCCGATGTCCCAGCCGACCCTTACACCACGCAGGCTAGGCAAATTCTTGACGAAGACATGCGCGACCAGTGATAGCATGACGAGGCCCACGAGCGAGGTCGGCGCACGTTATAGACTTCTAATCGGCGTTCTTGACGGGGGAAGCGTCTCCTTTCGCTTATAATGTTCGGATCGCATGACGTTCTTCCTCTTTCCACCTTCAGGTTTTCATCGCAACGTCTCCGTTATCTCGGTCGTCCACCCCAAAAGCACACGTTGGAGGGTGATCTGACAAAAAGATCCATGTATTTGTTGGTAATGAGGCGTTATAGTGGTTGTCTTCCTGTAATGTAATGAATGCCAAAGCGAACAACGCAACGTCTTTTCTTGCTGTCCAAGTTATACCCAAATCTCAAGTTCGTTGTCTTTCTACTCAACTTTGAGAGGTGACACTGCCACCCCGTGACCGCACGCGAGACCTGCCTGCCGCTATAGCCCCTTCCAGATCTCAAGCCCCTACATCATCGCACATTGCATTACAACCGTAACAGTAACCGGCGTGCTTCATCACACTGCAGGTAGGTATCGAGGCGCACCCTCAAACCCCAATTACTGGCACCCCGTAAATGAATTCGCTTGCCCGCCCTGCGCCACCCATCTTTCTGCCTATCTGATTCAGAGCAACATTAGATGCGGGGATGGGGTGTTTGCAGCAGGTGTTCCTTTTCAAATACCCGACCGCGCGGTATTGCCCATTACTACATACACGCGTTTAACATGTCTCGGGCCTGCCTGCATGCCCATCAATAATCCACACGGATCCAGTACCCAGGCGGCCGGGATTGCTCACACACTCGCGCACTTTTTTCGGCACTCGTCCGAGAAAGCTAGAGAACCTGCCTCGCCAGGTCAACCGAACACTCTTCCAACCACTCGGAAAGGAAACGGAAGCCATATCGAAAGGAAGAAAATAATGAAGTAAATGATAAAAGAAGAAAAAAAGAAGAAGAAGAAAGGGCCCATGACCCAAGAAGTATCTGGTCGAGGGTATTTCCTTCAAGCAGCCGGTCAGGTGGTGGATCTGAAAAGAATGAAATGGCGACATCTTCGTAGCAACCCCTTTCTTCTCGTCAAATTGCCGAAGCGTAACGCGGTACCTTTCTGCATGAGATATGTATCGCACGCACTGCGTTGACATGGCATACATATAATCATACAATTACCAATCCAAAGGGCGACGCTAGCAATTGGACAATGATGGTCGACCTTGATTGCCGTTTCTGTCGCCGAACTTCCAGGGGGGGAGGCTCCATGGAACCACGGGTGTTTTATAGGTAGGAGGTGTCCACCAATACAGTAGAAAAGCTGCTACTCCACAAAAGAAATAGCTAGGGCATTGATTGTACGATTCTCAAATTGTGCCTCGACCTGAGCAAGCTTCTTCGCAGCACATGGTCTATTCGATTGCCGTATTTTCGCCTTCAACCTGTATCTCTCAGTGTCGTTGTACCTATCCCATCTCTCTAGGTAGGTAGTTTTGGGACCCTTAGGCCATATGCGGGTGGCAGTACCTTGGCTTCGTGAAAAGATAAAGTGTCTTTCATCGTCTAGGGCTGTGATGCTGTGATGGGTGAGACTGCTCGATCCCGCGAATGTTCGAGACTTGGTCGACCGCTAGTTAACGGCAGCGTAAGTGGATATTGTAGACCTTGGCCTCGGAAGGCTTGAGAAAGGGAACCATCACAAGCCCCTCGCGCCTCCTTCTCAATATCCCCTATCGAATCCTCGCCCACATGACTACATTGTAGGTATTGTAAGAGGAGTGCGTTCTGGGTTAGCTTTCTGAGGTAGCGTTAAATGACAGACCGGTTGAGCTACGTGGGGAGCAAGCGACATCGTCCTCGATTACTTCCCTAAAATCTAGCCAGCTGCGCCGTTGTTAACGAGATAGGATTGTATAGTGCTTTCAGAGAGGTGTATTGATCGTACTAATGCTATGGCATAGGTGATCCGACCAACGTCGAAGGAACGAAAGCACTAGGATGTGGATAAGGAGGAGGCGGAGGAGGATGCCATTATAAACAGGGAGTTGCTGAAATAGTTGGGCAGTAATGGAGAGAGGGAGGGAGACTACGCATGCACTAACCTAGCCACGATGTGACCAACAGGAGTTTGCAGCGAATAGCTGAGCACGAGATTGGGATCAAGTAGTAATGATTGGACACCATTGAGCAAATGGCAAGATAGGGCGGAGTATAGGGCGGAGTCAAGACCTCTTGTCGATTGCATGTAACTAAGGTACCTACATGTAGGTAGGTTATGTAGGTAGGAAATGACGAAGCTCACCCTCAAGTACAGTGTAATTTCTCTTGAACGCCGCCGCTCCATGACTCTTCTTCGTACGGAATGTTTAGGTAGTCAAAGCGTGCTCCGAGCTTACCAGGCACCCCATCTATCTACGCATCACTTCGAAACCGGGCTTATGTCCATAATCTACAAGTTCCGTCAGCTCCTGCGCTGACACACCATGGATGCTGGGGGTGCCAGTCGACATCGGTAACACCAAGCTTGTTGACCACCTTGTGACCCTTGAGCATTTTGACTGGGACGATGGTTGGTCCTTCCATCAAGTCGCTCACGACTTTGCTGTGGAAGATCTGCAAAGTACCGTCGTCGCTGCAATCCGCGAATAAGGGGTACGATCGGTGGAACCTTACGGCCCTGATGGCCTGGGGGTGGAATCGCATCGTCTTGTACGGCCGGTTCGACATCTCGAGGTCGTGCCAGAGCAAACGGCGATCGTACGACCCAACGACCAAATTGTCGCCGCCGGGATGTATGTCGAACGAGGAGATCCAGCGGGCTCCGGGCTGAAGGGTCTTGACTAGTTCTTGCTTCTGGAGATCGTAGCAACGTATTGATCGTTGGGTAGCCACGAAGAAGAGCGGACGCGAAGGATGGAAGGATGCCGTCTGAGGCAATCCGGGTAGTTTTCGGAAGGGGATCTGTGTGAGATGCTTGGATAGCGTGTGAATAGCCACGGAGCTTCTTTGGCCGGTAGGAGACACGGTACAGAAGAAGTCACCTCGTCGATGCCAGTTGATTGTTTTCACGGGCGAACGAACTGTAGCCTTTAGCAGGACCCCTTCGTCTTCGAGACGTGCGCCTGGTCGCGACCATTTGGCGGGCGGGTCCTTTCGTGATGCACCGTTGGCCGTCGTGAGTTGCTTGCCGTTGGTAGCATAACCGAATCCTGCATCCAGTATATCCCGACTAGCCTGTTCCAACTCTGGGTTCCCGTACGATGGGATCATGAAGAAAATATCCTCGCTCACAGCTGCCGAAAGGATGCACGTGTCCTGCCCTGGTCGCCATCGTACTACATCTACGGGATCCTCGCTGCTAAGCTTGACTTGCCATTGCTGCTTGCCATCTGCAAGACCCCATACTCTCACAGTTCCATCGTCACCACCGCTGGCTAGCCATTGGCCCGACGGATCGATGGCAACCGACCGCACTCGTCCGTCGTGACCTGAATATTCTACCGAGGCCACGGTCGGGAAGGGTCTCAACTCCTCCGGACGGGGAAGTTTCGGAAGTAAAGATGTCGGGTCAATATTTAATCTGTTTTTCCGTATTCGAGGTGCCAGGTAGAGATCGAGGCACCTTTCGAAGCGTTCTTTGACGAACTCATCGTAGGCTGGAGTTCTTCGCAACGAATCGTACTTCTGGGGTAAGTATTCCTTTTCGCGTTCCTCGGGCTCCATATCTTCCCAAGCCTTCTTTTCCTCGTCCGTGGGAAGATATTCCGGAGGCGGGTTATAACTGAGATCGTAGCCCGGCGGAGCAAGCTTGGGCGCGGGAATATGCATTACGTTAGGTGGTCGAGGGATCTCGTCGGCCCACAAGTCATAATGCACCTCTTCCTCCTCTTCCTCTTCCCTCTCTTTCTCCTCCGGCGGTTTATATGGCAATATTCGGCCTTCCCGGATCGCCTTGACTAGTTTCATGATTCGCTTGGCTTCGTGCTTCGAGGGCAAGAAGCGTCGTTTCGGTTCCGGTGCGGCACTCAGTGGCATCGTCTCCTCGAAACTCGTGAACCACTCGACAGTATCCTACGCCCAAGTTAGCTGGATTGAAACATAATAACATACCTATGCGAACTGGATTCGTGGAACTCACTGGGTAAGGGTCATATCCTTCCTCGGGCATCTCATTCATCTGGACTCGTCGTAGCAACTCCAGCTCATCCTGGCTTAAGTTCAGGGGCTTTCCCGTAGCAGGGTCTGTGAGGCCAGTCCATCCTTTAGGCACCTCGATGCTGTCCAATAGCGCGTCCAAGGCCTCACCGGTGGCTGGGCGCATGATCTTCTTCCCGTTGATGTCATATCCTATGTGAGGGTAAGAGTCGTAGAACGAGAGAGGTATGTTGCCTATAGTATTGGCAGGCTCTTGGGCATCGGAATCGTCCGAGTCGTATACAGGATCGACGTCGTCGTAGACATATCTCGTTCCTCCATTGGCGTCGGTTTCAATTCTATAATGAGGACCAATATCTTCTTGGTCCGACTCGGCCCCGTTGGCCAATTGCTTCTTCTCTAGCTCTTCATCATCGGTGGGTATATCGTCACTCTCTAGCTCGTCGTCGTTGCCATCATCATCGTTGTCGTCGTCGTCGTCCCTTTCTTCTTCGGATTCCTCGTCTTGGTCGGATTCGTCTTCAAGCACACCATCGAGAAGCCCGTCACCAAACTCATCGTCGGATTGTGGTTCGTGCACTGCATCTACCTCAACGTGTGAAGCTTTGCGCTTCAAAGTCGACTTTGTTGAGGCCATTTGGATTGGTGGTGAAGCTTTGCGCCGCAGATTTCTTTTGTGTAAGAGAAATGCAGTTGATCAGAATTCAAAATCAAGCTAGGTCCATCCATATTTTTTTTTTTTTCGGGGGTGGGGTTTTCTGCCGTTAGGAAAATTATCACCGCCTTCCGTCCTTGCTCATTCAGGTTTAGTACGTGTAGCGTGTAGCTCTAACAGAAGGTACTAGGTACCTATGTAGGTCAGTAACCGGCCAGCGGACTACATAACCATTGAATATGAACAATCAGCTCCTTTTCCAATTCACAAAAGTACCACGATATACCGAGTCAATAGGTTCATGTCAGTATCATAAAGTTCTCATTTAATTCCATATTTCCAAGTAACGAACGATGCTATGCTATGCTATGCTAAACTACCTAATATACCTATGTAATGATGTAGTAAGGGGGGTATATATGATCTCCAAGATTTCCATGCTTCGCTCGAATTCAATAAAAACATTCCTATATTAGAGTAATCCATAAAACATGAAAAGTCGTATAAGATCTGGTGTGGGGTTCGGCCGCCATCTGGACGGTTTCTGCTCATCCAATCCGTCAATCTGCTTCGTTGATTGCTTGCTCCCATCCCGCTCAGCCTTGCCACGTCACTCGTACATACAATACTGTAAGACATACATGCACCCACCACGCATACACCACCTAGGTAGGTACCTATACATTCTGGCAATACAATCAGAGCTAGATAGCACAAGACCCCTCAAAACGTACGACTACAACGTCGTCGACGACGATGCCCAAGGCTAGATAGACAATTGGGGGCTTTCAGAGGTACATATAGAAATACGCAAATTCCATCCAAGAGCATGGGACGAACGCGAACAACGCCATGCGGGGAACAACCCGCTCAGTAATACACCAAGCGAACATTATCCGTTGATAGGCCCAGCGACGCAAAGCGAAGCTCTAGAATCTTGGACCGCCGCCGGTGATCCTACTCCACCAGCTGCTTCGAGGCGTAGATTCTGTGAATACAGACTCGCGTGGTCCGCTCGCAGCACCACTGACACCGCCACTACCATCCGAACCGCCCGGGCGTCGCTCTCGTTCTCTGCGTTCTTCCTTCCGATCTTCTCTACGGTCTCGCTCCTCGCGGCGCTCTCGTTCTTCACGGCGCTCTCGTTCTTCACGGCGCGCGCGACGGCGCCGGCGATCGTCATCCTCCGCCTCCGCATCACCATACTTGGCGCGCCGACGGGCCCGACGGGCGGCACGGCGAGCTTCCTCGTCATCCTCGGGAGGTGCGTCGGTAGTAGGGCCACCATCTTCGGGGGGCGGCCCGGCGTCCGAGTGTTCCTTCACCCAAGAATCTGTACCTGAATGAGGCCAGGCTGCAGTCTTGCTTCGTCTGTGTTCATAAACCGTAGGTCGTGATGTTCTCTCCTGAGGGTAGGCATATTCATCCACCGGCATCGAGCGTCTCCGGTTTGCCTTTTCCTCAGCACGTCTAGCTTCGTGTCGCCGCCGCCTGCGCTCTTCCTCGTCCTCGGAAGCGTCAACATACCGTGAACGTCGTCGCTCGGCCCGGGCAGCGCGTCGAACCTCGGCCTCGGCCTCCTCAGCGGCAGCTGCTTCCTTTTCAGCCCTGCGGAGCCGACGCCGTTCAGCTCTTTCGGCTTCTTTAGCTTCGGCAGCGAGGCGCTCCGCTTCGCGTTCTCGGGCGGCTCGACGTTCAGCCCGTCGAACTTCGCGTTCAGTCTGTCTGCGGCTTTCTTCCTCTTCTTCGTGTCTTCTACGTCGTTCGCGTCTTGCTTCCTCTTTGGCAAGACGTGCCTCTTCGGCAGCCATCTCTTCAGCTTTCCTGGCACGGCGGGCCGCTCGACGAGCCTCCCTTTCCTCGTCTATAACATCGGTGTCGACAACGCGATAATCTCGTGAGGAGCGTCTGGCCCGCTTATCAGGTCTAACATCATCGTCCGTGGTGTAATAAGTGTTGCGACGACGCGGTTCAGGCCGCAGTTCGGGGCGCGGCTCAGAGCGCATTTCACCACGCATTTCCGAGCGCATCTCGGGGCGTGGGGTCGAAGAAGACTTGAGCCCTCCAAAGAGACTAGAGAACCCTTTCTTGGCACTCGAGTTTGAGCGCTTCAGAGGCGTCGGATCGTCAGGGATCTCTGCGTCGACCATAACGATGTCATCTTCGGGCTTGGTCTATTCTGGGTCAGCGGTATTAAGGTCTGGCGTGAGGGCACTTGCTTACCTTTGATCGCTTGCGAGATGATTTCTGGGGGCTCGGGGGAACATCGCCAGCCGTTCCATACATAAAGATTTCTTCGTCGTCCATGGTACGCGCCTGAGAGCTCTTGCGACTGCGACTCTTATCCACACCAAATATCTTTGCAGCCTTGGAAGACATGGCGGGTATTTCCTCGGGCGGCGGCGATACTAGACCGCCCGACATTTCCATCGAATGGCGGCGGGAGCTCGATTTGCTCGTGGCGTGTCGTTTATCGCGGGTGGACATGGAACGTGAAATGGGCGGCGTACTCTGGAACAAGCTGTTCTTACGCGTCTTAGGCGGAGTCGCGGATTTCTTTTCTCGGCGTTCCTCCATTTTCTCCCTACCTGATGACGAACCCTTGGAAGATGCTGATTTCTCTTCTCTCTCTTTCCTAGGCCTCTTCTCTTCAGACCTGGGCTTAGATCTCTTCTCCTCTTTGCGAGGCGTCGCTGACCATGCTCCCCACGACGCACCTGCGTCACGGTTGACCTTTGGCCGTTCCCTCCTAGAGGACTTGGTCTCGGGGGGTGGTGTCGGGGGTGCGTCGGGAACAGCGGGAGGAGGGATGGGTACTTCGGGAGGCGGCGGCGGAACAAGGACCTCGGGTGGGGGAGGAGGTACCTCCACCACAGCCTTGTTCTTACTTTTCTTGCTCTTCTTTTTCTTCTCTACTGGCGCCATATCAACGATTTCCACGATCTCGTTATCATTCTCATCGGGAAAGGCACCAGGAAGAAGATCTCTCGAGGACCTTTCTTCGGCCAGAGCGACAGGAGCAGGTGGTGGCGGCGGCGGCGGCGGTGGCGCCACTAGCCCTTCAATCAGGTCACCGTCGTCTTCCTCTTCTTTTGGTGCTTCGAATTTCTTGAGCTTCTCAGCAAGTTTACTACCTTTGGTCTTCTTGGACTTCTTTGGCTTCATCCAATCGTCATCGATTATGAAATTAGAAGATGACGGCGCGTCCGGCGCGTCCTCGGCGGGAGCATCTTCGAGAATCTTTGATGTGTCAGCAAATCTAATCTCGGTAGCTCCCCATGTCTTGGAGCTGCAGGTGCTTACTGGTTCGGGTTCGGGCGGCGGGCTCTTGGGCTTGGCACCCCAGAATGAAAACGGATCGGGTTTAGACTGTTTGGGCTGCGGCTTAGGTAGCTTAGGTGACGCGAAGCCTGACAAGAGCTGGTCAATTTCTTCAGGGGCCAGATCGATATTCTCTAGATCGAGGTCGTCGTCGTCAGGGTCATCCTTTTTTTCTTCCGTTTCCACTTCTACCACTTCCGGCTCCGGCTCCGGCTCCGGCTCCGGCTCCGGTTCCTCTTCCTGCTTCTCCTTAATCTTCTTCTCCCTCTCCTTATCTTTCTTGGACGATTTATC
Source organism: Hypoxylon fuscum (assembly GCA_022578945.1). NCBI lineage: Eukaryota > Fungi > Ascomycota > Sordariomycetes > Xylariales > Hypoxylaceae > Hypoxylon > Hypoxylon fuscum. The sequence goes on along the minus strand of MU399889.1, from coordinate 129,298 downwards.
CTTGCTACTAGATTTGGACTTTTTGTCCTCGGATTTAGAGCTCTTCTTTGATTTCTTCTTTGCCGCTGCTGCTTCAGCTTCGTCGCGTTCGCGCTTACTTTGTTCCTCAGCCTCGCGAGCAGCCTGCTCTTCTGCCTTCCGAGCAGCTTGTTCCTCGGCTTCTCGCGCCGCCTGCTCTTCTGCCTCACGTGCTACTGCCTGCTCTTCGGCTTCTCTGGCTGCCTGTTCCTCGGCTTCCTGGTCTGCATCAATCCCATCTTGGTTTTCTGCATCCTTCGCCGCTTGCTCCTCAGCGCGGGCGTTGGCTTTCTCGGTAAGCTCGTCAAATCTCTTTTGGGCTGACCTAGTTAGTTTCTTCTTTTTACTCTTTGTTGTAAGCTGAGCGAGTTCAGCTTCGTCCGCGGCAATTTCGGCCGCAAGTTCGTCTGCGGCAGCTTTCTCTTCGGCTTCACGAGCTTCGGCGGCAGCCCTCCGTTCGGCTTCCAAAGCTTCGGCTGCTGCCTTCTCCGCCGCTTCTTGCTGTGCCGCTTCTTCGGCTTCCTTGGCAGCTTGCTCATCAGCGCGACGGCTGGCGTTTGCTGTAAGTTCGTCAAGTCTTTTCTGGTCATTCTTGGCGAACTTCTTCTTTTTCTTGCTTTTGGCAGCGGTGAGTGCCGCAAGCTCTTCCTCTTCAGCGGCGATGTCGGCAGCCAAGTCGGCCGCGGCCGCTTCTACGGCCGCTTTCTCTTCTTCAGCTTTTGCGTCGTCCCAGACATTTTCTTCGAGTTCTTGGCCAGACATGCTCATGTTCAACGAAGGGGGTGTGGGTGCTGGAGGTGGAGAGGTCTTCTTGCCTTTACTCAAGCTTCCCCAGACACCCCAATCTTCATCGTCCACCTTGCCGCCCTTGCTTTCCTCCACGGAATCAGGTTGTACACCATTAAGATGAGAACCGTTTTCGATCTCGACAGAAAAATTCTTGTTACCTTTCTTCTTCTTGTCTTTCTTTGAACTGCTAGTGAGACCCCAGCTGTCATCATTTTTAGGCTCTTCGATCGAGTCCGGCATGAGACTATTTCCAGCCTGATCCTTATTTTCAGTACCGAAACTGTTCCAGAAGTCGTCATCCCCCGTGGCGCCAGGGGGCTCAGGAACAGTTGGCGGTAGTTCGGAGTGCTCTGATTCCTTCTCGCCTTCAACTAGAGCACTTGCTGAACCCTTGATTTTTTTCTTGCCCCAGTCAAGCCAACCAATACCATTCTCAAGCGTTGTAGCTGCTGGCTCTTCCGGTTGCTTCTTGACAGTCTTCTTGGTCGCACCCCAGAAGCTCCAGGCACCACCAGACTCTTCCTTAGAAGACTTGCGCATTGTCTCGGGCTCGGGGTCGGGCTCGACGGCCGGTGGATCCGGATCCTTAAGGGGGTCCTCGATGAGGTTGGCATTTTTACTCTTCTTCTTTTTGTCCTTCTTGGAGGCACTGAAACCCCAAGGGTCATCGTCAATTTGAGAGGCAGGTTGTTCAGGTTCAGGTTCAGGTTCGGGTTCGGGTTCCTTAGAAGCAAACTCATCTAAAAGTCCCTTTTTCTTCTTTTTCTTGTCCTTGGTAGAGACGCCCCAACTAGACCGATCTTCCTCGGCAGGCTCTTCCTTCTTCTGCAATTCCGGTTCCGGTTCCGGCTCGGGGATCGGCTCAGGTTCCTTAGCGGTTTCTTCAACACCACCTTTCTTCTTCTTTTTCTTGTCTTTCTTGGAAGAAGTGCCGAGATTTGCCAAGAAATCGTCTACCGCAGGCTTTTCGACCTTGACAGATTCTAACTCTGGTTCAGGTTCGGGTGCAGGCTCCGGCTCTGGTTCGGGGTCCTTGGGTGGATCAGGCTCAACTGCACCCTTCTTCTTTTTCTTTTTCTTGTCCTTTGTGGTGGTTGCAAAGGATAGAATATCGTCCACCTCCTTATTAGCAGGTTCCGGTTCTATAACAGGTTCTACAACAGGCTCAGGCTCAGGTTCGGGTTCAGGTTCGGGTTCGGGCTCCTTAGGAAGTTCTTCCTCAACAACGCCCTTTTTCTTCTTCTTTTTCTCTTTTTTAGAAGTGGTGGTAGCGCTCCAAACACCCCATTCTTCTTCCTTCTTCACTGGCTCTTTTGGAGGGCCGGGTACGGGCTCAAGCTCTGGCTCCTTGGTCTCCTCGGCTTTGCCTTTCTTACTCTTCTTGACAGTCGCGCCCCAACTCGTCCAATCTTCCTTTTGTGGTTCTGGCTCTGGTAGTGGTTCCGGATCGAGTACAGGCTCAGGCTCAGGCTCAGGCTCAGGCTCAGCATTCTTCCCTTTCTTTTTCTTGGTAATCTTAGTACCAAACAGGCCCCAGCCTTCATCCAGCTTAGTTCCAGGTTCCGTCTTCTCTTCGACAACAGGTTCGACAAGTGGTTCTAGATCGAGCGGTTTACCCTTCTTCTTCTTCGTGTCCTTCTTGCCAGAAGCAATAGAACCCCATATGTCATCCTCGTCTTTCTTGTTCCTAGCCTCAGACTGTGGAGTTGGCTCCTCCACTTTCGGCTCCTCTGCAACCTTACCTTTCTTCTTATCCTTCTTCGTAGAGCCCCAGCCCCAAGCGTCCTCGACAACAAGTTCCGGCTCAGGTTCCGGCTCAGGAACTGGTGGAGGTGCAGGCGGCTCAGACTCCTTGACTTCTTCAACAGCACCCTTCTTCTTCTTACTTTTTTTCGACGTCGTTGTCGTGTCCCAAGGGGAGGCCCAGGGATCATTCTTCACAGGCTCGGGTTCCGGTTCCGGTTCCGGTTCCGGTACGGGTGCTGGGGGTTCGGGCTCCTTCACTTCCTCGGCCACGCCCTTCTTTTTCTTCTTGTCCTTCTTGGACGTGGCTGTAAGCGAATCGTTCATCGACTCCTTTGGAAGTTTGGACACGGGCTCGGGCTCGGGCTCAGGTTCTGGCGCTATGGCCACGGTACCCTTTTTGCTCTTCTTCTTCGTGGAAGTTGCAGTTGTGCCCCAAGCGGCCCAGTTATCATCGACGGCGGGTTCTTCTTTCTTCTTTTCAGGCTCGGGGTCGAGATCCCCCCAAGCACTAGTCTTCTTCTTGTCCTTCTTGCTTGCCGTCGTTGTCGTGAAACCGAAGTTCCATTCATCCTTATTCTCCTCCGGTTTGTTGTCGGGTATAGTTGGCTCCTGAGTCTTGGACTCTTCGGCCTCGTCAAAAGAACCGAAGCCGAAGCCGGTCCCGGCCTTCTTCTTAGGCTTGGGGCGGTTGATGCTCCAGGGACTAGCGTCGACACTAATCTCCGGTTCTTTCTTTTCTTCTTTAACTTGAGGTTTGTCAGCTTCTGTTTTGCTTCCACCCCAGCCCCATGAACTGCCAGTAGTCCAGCTACTGCCCCACGTACTAAGAAAGCCGGACTTTGTATCGGGCGTACTGCTGCCAAAATTGATATCCAGTGACTGGCCAGGGTCATCCAATTTGATGTCTTGGAATGCATCTGATTTACTCGGGGTGTCCAGGGGTTCGGCCTTCTCTTCTACCTGGGCTTTGCCCTTCTTCTTTTTCTTACTGCCGACGGTCTCGGCAGCAGCCCAGTCATCGTTTGGCTTGGCGTCGCCTGCGTCGTCCTTCTTTTCATCTTTCTTGTCTTTATCATTGTCCTTGTCCTTGTCCTTGTCCTTGTCCTTGTCGTCGCCGTTGCCGTTACCACCAGCATCCCCACCCGATTTTCCAGCGTCGCCGTTTTGATCACCGCCACCTCCACCTCCACCTCCATCCCCTCCGTCTCCACTGCCGTCTTTCTTGATCTCTTCAGCCCAATTAAAATTCTGAACTGGCGCCGCTTTCTTCTTGTTCTTCTTGGCATGCTGGACGAAACCGGCCTCGGAAGAAAGATCCAGGTAGGGCTCCGTTGTCGGATCACTAATCAGCGAATCTCTTCCCTGTTCGCGCCGTCGCCGCGAGTCATCCGGCTGTGGAGGCGAACAACAATGTTTTGTATGATGCGGGTCTCGCTGGCGCGCAGCCTCGTTGGTTCGAACAGGATCAATCGGTGCCTCAGAAGGGAGAGGGTCTTCGTCACGTGGTCTCGACAGTTGTCGTGATCGTTTCGGGGTGGGATCGGGTAATACTAGCGGCCTGGAGTTGGCATGGCCATAAGGTATCTGACTAGAGTTACGCTTCTGTTCCGAATTAAATCGGTCAGTATAGAGTTTGGACGATGGCCAGCGGCCGGCTCTAGAGCAACTATCTCCATAACATTTGGCGTGTGCAACACCCAAAGCATCGAGAACACGTACCGATGCTAAAATCCACGCTCTTGCGATAAGCCCTAACCGGGTCTCCACGTCTAATTCATCCCACTGTGGAATCACCGTCGTCCTGGAAGGCCTCGTCTCTGGCAAGCCAATGGCATCTCGTGTCGCGCTTGCGAACAATTCCATTTCCGCGGCTGCAGCCATATTGAGATTGGAAGCTCGACTGATCGTAACGAGATAGGGCAACCATGGACGCTGAGGTGTCGTCTTTGACAGACTGGGCAGAAGAGAAGGATTACTTTGAGCTGTGATGTTAGTCAAGCGATTTAGGTAAGAGTATATAAGGCAAAGAAAACCAAGGGTTCAACCAATCTATTCCTACAGCCTTGAGGGTTGGAAGCCTATAAATATCTAACTAACCGGGAGAAGGATGTGTGATAATATATGTTTTCGGTTTTGGGGGCTTCGAAGACGTTGCAGTCGTTTAAGCCGCTGCCGACTAACAAGGCACAATGAGACGGCACAAGGTAAAAGTTACCGAGCTTCCAGCTTAGTGCAGAATGTTGCAATCTTCAATTACTCTCGTCTCCTACCCCGTTCAGCCCTGTCTGTTCTGGGGAAGAAAAGCAAAAATAATAATAATAATAATAAAAATAAATAAACGATAATCGTCGCCGGCAATAAGTAGGTATAAAAAGCAAGGGGTAAAAGATAAGTAGGTACAGACAGTATGTTGTACAAGAAGACAGGGAAAATCGACTTTTGACTAGCACCAATGAAGTTGCGATGCGGCACTGCAACAGATTGTCATTAAAGGTGTGTAAGAAAAGATATGCCGAGAATTGATTGGCTCGTCTCGCGGTGAGTCCGTGACAGGCGTACACCCCAAGCCGAGATCTCCTCTTTCTGATCTTTCTGATCAGTTTTGTCAGGTCACCTCAGTAAGAGAGGAACGAGGTTAGTTGTAACGACCGGAACTGCAGTCGAGAAGGCAAAGCAAAAGCAAAGCAGGTCCCTCCCCTCTCTAGATACTCGTAGCGAGAAAGTACAAAAGGGAGCAAAAGGACACAAGAAGATCTGCGGATTGGACGTGCTGTGCCTATTATGTAGGTATGCATCGTCAATGTACGGATACGACCTAAGAATGAATAGTAAAGCAGTGTGACGCTTCTGAGTGGCCGAAGGGGGAAAAAAGGTTACAGATGCTAGAGGGAGGGTGTGCATTGGAAATCGATACCTACCTACCTATGTACCTAAACTGCAGGCTAGAGGGGGGGGGTTGGCTGGTTATCATTATCATTGGTCAGCCGCTAATGTGATGTATCCTCTTTATTTGACTTCGCACCCAGGACAACCTTACACCGGGGCATACGTAGGTACCTATCCTTGTTACCTGCTCCAAATGTGTCACTTGATGACAGCCCCCCTGGTTTTTATCATCCACTTCAGGCCTTCATACCGCGATAGACATACCTGGGTGGCATTTAAGTTTCTACATAGTGGTCTCGAACTGCCCGTCTCAAGTGGATATCCAAGCTACATACATATAGCAAACAGCACCAACGTAGAAGAGATCCGAATAATACCTAGAGTATCTAGTCTGCAAACAAAATCGTTCGGATGGAAATCCATCAAATGAACCGCCTGGACCCTGCGTCTGTGTCGGTATCCTACGCGAACGATCACCACCATTCGCGTCTCGATGAAACCCCGCCACATGAATTTCTCCCTTTTCATTTTTCCCCTCCCCTTTTCGGACCCCCCTCTCATTTTGTTTCGTCTGGACCCCTCATTGTTTTTTCTTCCCTACCTTAGATATATATTCAGCTTTTCACTCGTCTCAATTATGCGAAAATCCATTTTTGTGTATCTATCCCCTGCGGCTAATGCCCTTATCTTCATGTCTCGAATTAGGTATATGTCTCGCTGAAGATGCGTCGTACGACATGGTTACTCCGCAGGGTTACTCGCTTACCGATGGGCAAACGAAGTGCCCCGTCCATTTTCGAGAAGAATTTGTTGCCATTTCAAACGCGACAATTCGGACAAGTGTCCAATTACGCAAGCAATTCGCGCAGCAGACGACAGTGATCACCAATCCTTGATGTCTCCGAGCCTGGCTCCGCTCTCTCTGTCCTTCGGCTATAATGGGAAACTCAAGGTATCGATACATAATGGATGGGCAGCTATGCGCCTGTTAGCTTGTATCGGGTTCCTTGTAGCCATTTATACGGCGCGACACTATTCTTCCACGTCGTTGGACCCATTTCAAAGTGGATTCTAGGTACTTCAAGCTATGCGAGATGCATCTGGTGCGTCGCGCGTAACCATGCAGCCATGCTCGCCGCGGCCGTTGCTATAGAAATCTCAATGTAAAACTGCCTGTACTATGTATCTGTCCAACCCCTGGCTTCCCGCAACACCCGCGTGTTGCCAGTCGCATACCTTACGGCAGCTAATGTACAACCCTATTGACACTCCCAAGCCCATTTTTGGGCTGCTGACGCCCGTTTTCTACATGATGCTGGCCCCCTCGGCCCCATCTACATAAATGGGTAGTGGTTGTTTATTTGTCCAGTGGTGCGGCGGATCCTCCCCACGCACCATCCCACAGACATCAACCGAAAGCGGCATCGCGACCTCTTCACCGCTCAAACTCGCGTCGACACTTTCATGCCAATGGGGCTTCGCGGGCACGAAAAAGTGGAAGCGATTTGCACAGAACAATGGACCTCGACGTGACTGGCTCCTTTGAAGGGAAAATTTTTTCTTGAATTGACAAACGGAATGTTGCACGAATTACTTGGCTCCAGGTTCGAGGACGTTCCATTGACGACAATTGGTATAAAAATATGTATTGCATCAGACTCCCACGATACGAGAATTGTTTGTTGGGAGGCGGATCACCTCCATATCTATTTCTTGCCGCCGCATTTGCATCATCAGATCAGATGTTTGGCAGCCTTAAGTCCACATCGAAGCATTGGAGTCGCGTTTTCGTGTCGTGCTTCTTACGGTTGCATCTTCAGATACTAAACTCAGCATCAGGCATTTTGCCACTTCACACCGCACATTGAAGCGAACATGCAGAAAGCCAAAGCCTCGGAACCAGGTTGTGATAGACCTCTCGTGGACCGCCGGATTCAAGTAAATGTTGAGCTCCGCGGCACGTAATACCCTAAGTAGTCATGTATATCATACATCGATGGATCAAGGGGTGCGATGTGAATCACTTGAGGACAAGCTGATAAGTACCTAGCCATAGATGATGAGGGCTACAATGTGAAGGGACCACGCGTTTGCCAGTGTTCCTCCAGGGTAAGCTACGAGTAAGAGCCAACTCGCCCGTCAGGTGGCCCATTGGGTGAGTTACTCGTATTAAGGTACAGACAAGTTGAATAGCACAGATATCATCTATGGCATTGCCACGCTTTGACTGCCAGACAACTCATACTAAGTAAGCTATAGACCCCCTTAGCTCATCGAGTCGAAGCCGAGAAATTATCCTGATGGATTCAACGCAGATTTGGGGCGTTTAACCACTCTTTTCGTTTTGGTTACTTTAGACACATCGCAACCCCTATTCCTAAACCAATAGCAAGTTGAACCGTATTACTTACCATCATTACATATATCCCAATGGGTAGTTTCCGTAAACGTGTGCAGGTAATGAACTGTAATGAGAGCATGATGCATCAGTGGACATTCAAAGAATATATGCCGATAATGCATCCATGCTCTTTCATTTTGGATGTTGTATCAAGCACCCAAGATATACCAATAACCTATGAATTCATCTCCTCTCCTCTCCTTACTGGCCTTCACTTCGGCATAGATGGGTATGTAAGCTTAGTTTGAGTTGCCTCCCCCTTCTCCGCGTCCACCCAATCTCACCTTGACGAAAAGAAGAACCCAATTCTCCTGCCCACATTCCGAGAGGCAACAAGCTAATGCTCAACGTGTATTTTGGCGTATGCAAGCGTCTCAATGCATCCTACACTGCCGCCGACATCTCCGCGACGGACAGTTTCGACGAGTTTACTGAATGTTTCTTGCTCTCCAACCACGGCTGAACAATATACTGGTTTATGATCGGGTACAGCAGGCCCAGGAGACCTAACGTGATAGCATAAAACTCGGGCCGCTTATAGAAAGAGCCGCGGAACAACGCCCGGTTGCGAGCTGCATCTCGGCGCCGGGCCCGGGCGCGAACTTCCTCTTGGAACACGGCACGCTCGTGCGAGGCGCTTTTGCAAGAACAGTTAGATATGCACCATAATAGGAAGTTAGAGTTAGAGGAGGCGGATTTGTGATATAGTCTAGAGAAGATAGAGCGTGGAGGAGAGGGAAAATGGGCAGTTTTCAAATGAGCAATGGATATAGGTGCCTATGAACTTACAATGCCTCTCTATACGCTTGTTCGGCTGCGATCCTTTGCTTCTGGTGATCCTTGTCGTGGTGATTATCGTGATGACTGTGATTTCCATTCACGAACGATGAGGACGACGGCTGCGGCGCGGTACCACTGCCATGTGCAAAGGAGGACTGGCGTGATGGGGAGGGTCGCCAACTTGAAGTTCTTGGGAGGAAGTGGGTAGTCGGCTGGTCAGGTATGGAGTGGATATCGAAGTGAAGATCCATACCTACTTATTGGTGCGTATATCTGGTAGCTTGAACTTCAGTATTGTAGCAGTGTATTTCAGAGAAGATGCAATGTTACCAGTGCTTAGTTGAGTGGATGTGATATTCAGGAGAAGTCAACTTGAGGAGTGTTGAAATTCTTGATAGAAGCGACTTGGTACGGAAGCTTCCACGTTAGTTGAAGTATTTGTTTTCAGGTCGTGCTTTATGCTGAATTGACTGTACCATGCCAGCTTCCTCTTACCCAAGAACGGCTTTCATCGCCCCTACCCCTATTCCCGCCACTAGATCGCTTGCTAGGTGCCTAGATAGCTGTTCTTTCGTAGTAGGTGGGTAGGGAGCTTACCTAGGTATGCAAGATGAAAGTTAATCAACCATACCTAGGTAGTCCCTAAACTACCTCTAAACACCGTGTCTTACGCTCAATGCGACATGACCAAACGCTAGGTACCTAGGTAGATATGTCTAAAAGATTACGTATCTACCTAGCTGAAAGGAACGGAAGACATCATGTAGGTATACCTGTAGATATGCTATGTAAATGCTCCAGGAATCCGGAACTCCTTCAGTGAATCCGCACCGTCCGCCGAGCTGTCATCGAGTCCGTCCTCAGCAAACCAAGCATCGACGTCCTCGCCATTCTCAATCTCGTCTACCTCCATGTCGGTAAGCATGTGGTTCCGCTCCTCCACGATTACGTCCACCCACCGGAGCTCGGCAGTTTTGCGTAGCAAGAATACGTTCTGTTCTTTCCGCGTTTTCTCTACCAACCTGCGTTGCGCCTCCCGCATGAGTTCTTCCTTGATTGCTTGCTCTTCTTTGACATTCCAGCGGTGGCCAGTCAGCTCGTTGTCCCTCCATTTCTCCCATTTTCGAAATCCGTCGTCCATCTTGCTCTTGAGCTCCTTCATCGCAGCCGCCATCTTAGCTTCCCCGTCCTTTTTACAAGACCAATACTCCTTTAACTTATTTTGGTACTGTTCTTCGATACGTTGCTCCGCTGTTACACGCGCTACGTACTCGCGTTCAAATACATTTTCCCATTTGGAAAGCTTAGCCTTGTTATCGGTTTGTAACTTCTCGCGACCAGTCTTCTGCTTTTCTATGAGTTCTTTTAGCGCTGTAACGCCTTGGGTCTCGAGGTTGGCCTCCTGCGTGCTGTGATCGCATTGTACAATAATTCGCTGGAGTTCGTTGATATTGGCAAACACCTCCCGGAGTTTATGAAATTTGACTTCTACGGCTTTTCGTCTCTCTTTCTCTCGCCTAATCTGCTCTTTAAGCTCGTTTTTCCGGCGCTCTTCGGTCAATCGCTCCTGTTCTTGTCGTAGTAGCTCGGCTTTAAATGCTTCTTCACGCTCGAGCTCTTCTACGAGCCGCAAGGCTTCTTGGAGCTCAACCTCCTCGTGAGCTTCTCTGTTAAGACGAGCCTGGCGTCGCGTTTCTGCCTCTCTTTTAATGCCAGCCAGTTGTTCCATAGTGCATTTACATGTTCGCCAACGTGCACCACAGACATAGCAGAACTCTGCACCACACCTACAGCTCATGTGATGACATGCTTCTCTATGCTCCACGTAGGCGTGGCAGCCGTAGCAACGCTTCCACCCCTCCTCCTCTGCAAGCTCGTCAGTCCTCATCATGTCCCTATCCTGCGGGCAATTATCGCTCTCGTGTTGAAGTCCGTGGCAAATAATGCAAGTCCAATGACCCTCGGAGCACCGGGCGACGTTGCGGGCGCGGTTGATCTCGTATGGTCTTATCCATATGCTGCAGGTAGGCCGGCTGCAGTATACACGTTCACTTACTGGTAGGTTCCATTCTGCTGCTCTGTCGTGATATGTGTTTTTCAGCTCGTCGTCTACATTCAGTATTATAGTTTTGGCGGGGATGGGATTCAAACAGCACTTGGGTGGCCATCGCTGTTCGTTCTCGCAGGTTGTATATATAAGACGTAAGAAACAAGGTTTGCAATAGCTATGACAAGGAGTCCTAATCATCTCCTTTGGACTAAAGTCGTCAAGGCAAGAAACGCATTCGCTATGACTGTGTTAGTGCTTATATCAACTGACTTACTCATGTTTGGGTAACTTACAGTTCAATTTGATGAACTGAAGAAATCGAGCTGCTAGGGCTGTTCGCTGTTGTTTTCTTTGAAATCTCAGATATAAATCGCTTATTTGCTCCATTGGTACCTAATTCGAAATTGCTCTGAGAAACGCCACTATGGCGAGCAGCCCCTGTTGCACTCGACTCGCCTCTCTCTCCAGGATTGTTCAGCCGTCGGAGGAGCTTCATTAGCGAAAGCTTTTTCGACTTTCTGGGCCGTTCCGGTGCGAGAAGGCCTCGGGTATTTATGCTCTCTATCGCAGCCGAGGTCGTAATTCGGGCACTGAGCTCTATTTTTGCTTCACTTGACTTATCTGCTGATGTGGTGTCGGCTGTCCCAGTAGTTATGCCCTTCTCATTTTCTTGCCCAAGCTTCTTTTCTTGTTTTAAGATTTCCATCTCGGCCTCTGCCTTCCGCCTCTCCTCTTTTTCGGTTATCCGTGCTTTAACTTTGTCAATAGACTCCTGTATGATTTGGATGACCATCTCTGATTTCGAACTCGCTGTGTCATACAGTCCCGTCGGGGGTTCATATTTGGTCCAGTCGACAGTCAACTCGGTTCTAAATCCAGATCCGTCATCATTTCTTGCCGCAACTGCTTTTCCTTTATCCTTCCATTTTGGAGCTTCATCTTCTGTTATACCAGGCTCTTGGGCTAGAATATTGGGAGAGTCAGAGAGCTCCTCCGTGACGGAGGGGGTCGAATCGATAATCAACATCCGAAAATAAAGGTGAAATACTAGAACCGAAGGCCGATAAAGTTGCCCGGTTCTCATCAAAGGGCATGCAAAGCCCCTCAGTAAGCCTAGTTCAGCCGCAAGTTTCCCCACGTTTCATAGATACGACTTATAGTCAGCTTGATTGGCAGCTCTCGCACAGGTTGTGCAACACAACGCTGTGATGAGGGGGGAGGACATTTATCTTGCAAAATAGACATATGACTAGACAAAGAGAGAAAAGCAGGAGAATGCCTTGAGCCATGATGGAATTAAAACTCGGTATCTTGCTTGTTGCGAGCTGGCCTCCTTAGGCTAAGCATCTGGCCTTCACGCTTGGATAGAGCTGAAATCAGTCCCCTTAACCAAGCTAGTTCAGCCCCGATCACCGAAACGTGGGCCGTACTTCCACACCAGACCACATCGCCATCCATGCCTTGCCTAGGTACAACACCTGACAAGGCAACGGTAGATATATATTTTATGAAGTTAGGACTCAATAGTAGCAAGAAACCAGCTAGTTCACTCTAAGTGTTACCACTACTGTTCAATTGGTTAGCAGTCCGGATACTTGAGAGCTGATTGGGGCGGAGTAGCTAATATCGTCAGAGGCTATGCTAGATACATAGGTAGGTAGGTAATGTACAGAAATCCTCGAGGCGGGACGGTGGATAAATGTCTAGCCTGGTCTAACACGACCACCAGGCACTGCCATCGTGCAACGGAAAAGTTGGTGTCGTTTTGCAGTGTCAGAGTGTGTAGAGTCTAACCGAAGCACGGACGCGCCGGTGGTCTTATCCGCAATCATTTCCAACTGCTAGTTACCTACATAAGTACCTAATCTAGGTACCTACATAGGTAGAAACTACATTATGTAATTCAGCCCAGCGGAATCAAGTTCGGTGAAGCATCGAGATAGGCCGACGATTATTAAGAGCAAAAGTAATTTAACGTGCAAATCATGAAATAACCCGCAGGTAATTGATATATGCTACTCTCAACTTCTGCTGTGTGAACAGTACTCAAAGACGCTCAGAACATCATACAGCGATACCCCAACTTTACTCCATTTAGCTTATATTACTATTACATGACACATGATGATGGTAACAGAGGCTTTCCGATTGTTATACCAAGTATCCTTAGATATTTGCAAGGCAAGGGCTATACAAGAGACACAACTTGGACACTTTATAGGAAAGGCCCGTTACCAGAAGATAATAATCGTACTCGTTGCGGTATTGAGTGTACATGCCAGAGATCAAGAAGAGGGGCACCGATTGGTTAGCGATTACCTCAGCAAAATCCAATAATGTATGGACATGTATTGCTACCTTAGTCTGTTTTCCTTTGGAGGCCAGGCCAGTCAATAACAGAGCACATGCTCTGCAATGCTGAGTCGTCTACGTCACCATCAATGAAAGAATGTGAGCCATCATCCCTTGCATTAGGTCCTAGGAATGTTCAGCTGGGCAAGCGAACTACCCATCACTTCGACTTCTGGTTCGGCGATGGTGAATATTATAGATGTGATATTTGCCACGTCGGTCGCGACACCGAAATGTCCTATTACTTGTAAAAGGATAAACTTGTTTGGCAATCTAGCATGACGTCACCCCTGTCTGCCAATCAGGAGAGAGTATACAGATCCTCGTACGTAGTGTACGTAGTGCATCTCTTTCATCAAGGAAGACATCTAACCTCGAGGCCGCTTTGAGCTACTTTCAACATAAACTTGGTCATCTCCGATTAAGCTACATCTAACAACATCTACCATATATTATACATTTTACCTGCACAGATTTAGGAACCCCCGGTCTACCAAAATCATCTAGCCTTTGTCTAGTCATACTTCCAACTACCTAACACTACCTTGCCCCTCGCCTTCCACGATCAAATCAATCAAACATGCCTTCTACGCGTGCTTCAACCGGGCACTCTAAGCCGCGCATCCACTTCAGTGTGTCTACAGAACCAGAGCACAAGCGCACTACAACGAGCACCAAGAAACACCACACTACTGGTACTGGCGGTGTAACGAAGTCAAGTAGAGCCCCGGCCACCCACCACAAACGAAAACCGCACCTGAGCGATAAGATTGGTGGTGCCGCGGAGAAGCTTGTGGGCAAATTAACGCGCAGGCCGGGGAAGAAAGCTGCAGGAACTCGCAAGATGCGTGGAACCGACGGAAAGAACAGCCGAAATAAGAGGGTGGTGTAAGATGTAACGACCTACTTCTCGACGCGCTGTGTGAAGGGGTTACGGTTATGGGAGTTTCATCTTGTCACGTTTGGTGGACACAAATCTCTTGTATGGGCTTCAACAACGCTAAATAAGTCCGAGATACCGGCTACATTGGAATATAAATAGCCATCTAAATTTCGGACAGCATGGAGAACTTCATTTTTTTTTAAATGTACACAACATAATAGAATAGAACTTATCTAGAGAATGATAAGGCGAATAACAACGTTGGATATGTAATGAACTGATAACCCCAGTGTCGTTAGGTCAAATTGTTAGAAAATGGATAAAACGATGAAATAAATACTAAGGGTATAAGAACGTCATCCTATAAAGTAGACTATGACATTCATCAAAGTCCATATTTCTCATCTGTATCTACTCATAGATGAAGCCAAATTTTAGTATGGACTGTCTCGTACTCTCGGAATTATTAATTTCAGATAAATTCGAGTCTCATTTGATCTAGGTGGCGCACCAAGGCACCGGCTGAAATTATCTATATTTGGACCTAGCTTCTGGTATTTTGATGTTGTCTGAGGGTGCGGTCGTGAATGCACATTTCCCAATCCCGTTCTTCATTTCCACCACGCCCCATTGGACCGGTAGGAGAAAGCCATCATCTCGGTCCTCCTCGAGGGAATGGCAAGCAGCGCTAATCGCCATACTATTGGTGGAGACCATGCTCATGGTGCCATCGTACCTACGCAACCCAATTCCTATAATGGAGACAATAATCAAAGCTCCAACAATCAAGGCTATTATATGTCAAAGATAAGAACATTTAAGTTGGGTTAAAAGGGTACCAAGTTAAAGCTCACTTATGAAAACTGCGATGGGGCTATAGCCACAAGTTGAAAAGGAATTAGTAACGTCAACTTGTCCACTGGGACATGCTTCCGGTGAGCCGTCGGCGCAGATCGCTGTTATTCGAGCCAGGAACAAGCTCTGCGATACCAACCAGTGCATTAAACCGGAAGTTGTATAGAGAGGTATTCCGTAGCGGAGCGGAAGAGAGATAAAATAGCTGGATCGTTGGATCCCTACGGGCTCAGAGACACGGAGCGGTTTTCGTTGCTTTAGATACATGCGACTAAATTCGCGTTGGACAAGAAATTTGCTTAGCATGGCGTTGTAGAATATATAAAGAATAGATAGAATCATTTGCGGTAAATTGGCCAAGAGGACATTTGAAATCAACCCTGCGGGATCTTCCCGTGGTAGGCCAACGACAAGATATGTATACGGCGTGAGAGTGCCGAAGCCCAGTTGCCAGAGCTCCGGAATTGTCGTGGAGAACTTTCGATGATGGAGACTTGCGAAGGACACGCTTAGTAGTATAGCTGCTGTTATAACCGTAAGAAAGCAGCTAGAGGTATCCAGGTTAGCTTGCAAGCCAGCGATAACGGCTCGGATTACGGCGTATAAGTTGTTCGTACTTACAAAAATAGCAAAACAAACCACTGTCGTATACTCGCAGCCCTAAACCAAAACTTCCGCTTTTCCTTCCACTCGCGAGGTTCCCGATTCAAAACAAGAGGAAGTTTCACGAGATGAGTTCTCCATGGCCGTCGGCGTATGAAGTCGTCTTTAGTAGCAAGACCCATATCAACGGTTGTTGGATCTGGCCTTCGCATGAAAGAAGCGATTGCATCGCCCAACGTATATATAACTGCTTTATCTGCATCACTGCGTTCTGAATCTTGCCATTTTCTCATGATCCAAATGCAAGCCATGACGAATGTTTTGATGAAGTTTAGGGTACAGACGGTGAACATGATATAAGGCGAGTACTCAAAACGGCAATGAGTAGTGATCGTCTCAGGAGATTGTACCCGGCAATGTGACACTTCAAATTTCTTCGGGCCGAGGAACCACTTAGTGACCGGAAGATCTGGGGATCTGGCTTGAAAACTGATATTTGTCCCGTTGCTGAGCGCCCACATGTTCTTTGCCCAGTCATCGGAACGGGGTATAATGGAGACGTACATCAATAAACTGTCGTCTTCTGGGCCGGTGTCGTTCTTTACAAAGATGATGCCGTTGCCCTGGGGGGTAAAATAATCGTTGTATACCGCGAAGCAAGCAGAGATATTCATTTCCTCCCATCCGCTGCTTAGCGCTTTGTCTTGCATATCTTTGATAATTTCGGTGTAGTTACGGTTCTTAGGATTTACTCTCCATTCATCCCAACCTGAATCGCCTTGTCGGTTCATCTCGGCCGTGGAGAGATTCCAGGAACTGCCGTCAACAAAAGAATTTTTTACTACTGCAATTGTATAGTCATTTGACGCAAGAGACTGGAAGACAGCAGAATTATACCTTCCAGATGTAGGGTTAGCTTAGTGCACTTAGTCCAAGGAAGAGAGAGAGAAAGTAAGCCACCTAACAAGTGTTTACTTACATTAGATGGATGGGGACAGAGCTAAAAGCTAAAAGAACCCAAGCCAGCCGCCTCCAGTTACTGATATACTGGAGATTTCGCAAACTTGGGACGCCAATGTCCAACCATCTACCCTCTTTGTGGGCACGAGTCTGCTCATGCGATCTAGCCTGGTGTGCTCGATCGATATTAGCTCGGGTTGGAGCAGCCTGAAGTTGCATACAGTAATTTGATGCCGACAACATGCCAGTACTAAGAAGATTTATTAAAAGATGAATCCATTGGTCGAGGCCTTTGACTTTGTTGCAGTCGCCCTCGTAAATAGTTCCTACACCATTTTGACTGCTATAGTGAGAAATGGCGAATATAGTCAAGCCAAGATTGGTGACGAGTATGGCACCGACAAGTAGAATTTGAATCAATAAAGCCCGACTTCTTCGTGATAAATATATGCGCCAGCTATCTCCCTCATCATCCTGAATCTGTGGGAACCATTGAGAAAGGTCGCTCTTCTTCGCGAATAGAGTGGCGCGAAAGTCAACCATAGGTAAAGCCGGCTGCTCGTTGCTCTCGTTGATGCTATCTGTCGCTTGACTAGGTAAAGCAACGAGTCTGATGTTTTCGGTAGATACTGTCGATTCGTTCCCGACTGGAGGTTCCGACTCGCCAATTCTCTCTCTGTTAATACTTTTCCATTGGTAAATATAGCTTAATAGGTAGGTAGGTATGGATTACTCACACACTATCCGGCGGGCTTGTCTCTGCCATTGTTTAGGCTTCAACCATTTGCTAATGAGGATGCTACCGTATGATAAACCCAAGCCCTCTACTGGTGTAATACCACGTCCCGGTTGCAGTTTAGTAGCATACAGGAGTCTTCACCGAGAGGAACTGGATGCCTGTGTAGCACTAAAAATACCGACTGTGTGCACTGTTTTCGACGCCAACTTGGAATGAAAAGTGGTTCGTACACCTTCTCGTAAATATTTTGTATTCCGAAAGAGTCTGTTATCTGACATGGTGAGACGAGGCTCCAAGGAGCTGAAAGATATGGTCGCGTGGCCGACAGGGGCCCAAAAGTATTGATTGGTACAAACCGAGACATTCCATTTAAATACAATTCTCGGGGCGCTAAATCTATTCTCTGGGAGAATTAGGAGAATTATATCTACATCAACTGTAGCTCATATGGCGAAATATGAACTCATAAGGGACTCGAGACCTTATGCTATCACACACCGTATAATTAGGTATGTATACTCTAGTGA
Organism: Hypoxylon fuscum; assembly: GCA_022578945.1. Classification (NCBI taxonomy): domain Eukaryota; kingdom Fungi; phylum Ascomycota; class Sordariomycetes; order Xylariales; family Hypoxylaceae; genus Hypoxylon; species Hypoxylon fuscum. Next base: position 111,709 of record MU399889.1, on the reverse strand, counting down.
TTTATCAGCTAATTCTTCAAGTTTTCAAGGCTCAGCATAATGTCTCTTTTGATGTTGTGATAGTTGCGTTCGTGGCTCAAGTAAAGGAGGTCAGTTGATGCCGCTATTTTTTGCTGCTTCATGCACCATCCACAATGAAAGTCCAAATTCTTGTGGTTCTGAGCAATCCGATTCATATTCCTCTGTTGGCTTGGGCCTTATAAAACATGACCGACTTTCGTGAAAATCCTTAACTGGTTATCTACCTAGGTACCTAGGTAGTCACAAGCATAAATAGAATCACTAAATCACAAACACAATGAATGACAAACCTACTCGCAAAGACAATCGGCCTCCTCTATAAAAATACTTCTTCTCGCACACATCTCTTCCTCTCCTATGACAACTTACTTATCCCAAGATCAATAGGTTAGGTACCTAGCTTCCCCAGCTCATTAGCACTAAAAGATACCAACACCGCCGTGCCAGGCGACACTGCGGCTCAAGTCATCCATCTTCACATCTATTAGCCCAAGTATTCGATTCCCCTTCCCATAAGCTGCGGGTTCGTTGTTGAGTATGGTACTTTAATTTCCCCCTCTAGCATCTGCAACTTAGGTACTTAGGATGTGATTCACGTGTCCAATGGACGACACAGTATTCTATTACCACGTGCTCTGAGCTCATTTCACAGTTACTTGTACTGGGTAGGTAGTTGGCAGCCTGGCTATCGCCCTGGTCATAGCGTTAAAGGAGTAACTTAGTACTTGATACAGTGCAGCTCAACGTAAACGGAAGGGACTACACTGGGGCCATATTTATCAGATCTGGTGGTACATATTGATCCCTTATATGTCGGGTAGGTACTGAATGGATATACGAATGCTGTTTGCTCAGGGAGTGGCACAGATGATAGTATCGTAGTTTCACTCTAAACATCTTCTACAACTCATCTTACCTACCAGCTGTTCCCAATTATATCCATATCAAGCCTCTCCCGGTCGAGATGCCGATGTAGTTTTCCCAGCAGACAGTTCATCCTTGAAGTACTTCTCTGACTGAGGCGCTAAGCCCTAAGAGGCCTTCAAAATATACCTGTGGGGAAAGCTCTTCTCTTAATGGCAAGTGTGCGGGTTTTCGAAAGTACCTACCTACCTACCTGCCTGCCTACCTACCTTACTCTGGCTACCGGTCCCTTTCTTACACCAAAACCATTACCATATCTGCCGTTTCGTGGAACAATAAACCAATCATCCTACTAGGTATTTTACGTGGTTACCTCGTTGCCCCCTAGTCCCTTCCCCCTGCCATCTTCTATTGTTCGTAACCTTCCATACCCTACTACCATCTCAACTCACAACTTACAACTGCCTACCCACATCACTGGTTGGGCTCTACGAAAATTATTCTTCAACTTCAAACTTCCACCTTTCCCTACATCAACAACTATTTCCCTAAACCAAACATCCCACTACTTCATCCTCAACACCCACCCACAAGTCTTACCCTCAACCTTTTACAATTCTAACCAGAATAACCAGTATCATCCGATATCATCTAGTATCCCTCTCGAACCAAACTCTCTACCTCCCCTTCATCCTATTCATCTGCCCACCCTAGGTCACTTACGCGCTAAGTCACCCAAAATACCCGGTGGCACGCAAACGTACAAACCAGTCCTTAACTTACCCCCTTTGACTTAACTACCTTTATCCATCACATTGTTCGTCAAGATGTGTTTCACCGAGCACATCGGCTACACTTGTGGCCACTCTAGTGTGCCTGTGAAGCGCGCCTGTCCGCTCACCACCGAGTTCCATGGCAACCAGTGCTGTTCTAACTCTGCCACTCGTCCCATCCTAGCCCTCACCTTCTGTCCTCCTTGTGCTCGTATCGTTCACGGCCGTTGGGTCAACATCATCCAGTTTGAGCATCGCTTCATGCACGAGCGCGGCGCCTGTGGTTGTGAGGTTGTGTTCCCGAACCTCCAGCATCCGCGTGTCGTCTCGCACGAGGCAAGTGCAGGTGACGCCGCTCCTGACGCCGGAACGCCGGGCGAGGCTCGAAGCTCCGTCGTCGCATCCCAACGCGGCGACCAGGAGATGGCCCATAGATACATGGGTTTCACGGGCCAGCCGCAGGCAAACGTCACCAACGTGGATGAGAGCGGCAGATTCCCTGTCGCCGACCATGTGAGTGCCGCCGCAGCTTCGACCTTAGGTTTCGAGCTGACCACACGACAGACCGGCAACAGCCAAATGCAAACACTTCGACCCTCGGCGGCGCCTTTCACCCCGGCCACACCGGCGCGGGATCACCACCCCCACCTTGATTCCGGCTACAGACACATTCATCCGATCACACCATGGGACTCCAACGCTGTGCCCTATGGCCCCAACATGCCGCCTTATCTCTCACACCAAGGTGGTGGTATCCCCTACGGAGGTGGCAATGTTGACCCCTCCGCCGTTGGCGAGACCTCAACCCCGGGCCCTTCTAGCTCAGCTAAGGGCAAAGGCAAACAGAAAGCCAGCAAGAAGTCTCGACGAGGCGGCGGCGCTAACCAGGGTCAGAGCTCCCAGCAGCACGACCGGGGGAACAACCAGTCCCATCGACGTGTTTCCCCAGCTGCGGCCCAGGGTATACCCACGTTGGCTCCGCTCTTCGAGGAGAGTGAGGACAACAGCATGAAGATCCGTATACCCAGCCTCTTTGGTGCCGAGTGGAATCAAGAACACGCGGAACTTCACAATAACGGAACTTGCGCATGTAATGTCGCCTTTCATAAGTACGAAAGCCCATATGCGCACATGCTTGAACGGGGAGAGTCCGACCCCTCCGCCCAGGTTTCTACCAGCCACAGCCATCCTGACCCCGCCGTGAAAAAGGAGGTTCTTCCGAAAATCAGCGTGATCCCTTTCGGTGGTAGCTCCAACGACAACCCAGGAGGCCTGTCGGCAGAGAACCAGGACTCGAACAACATGGCGCAGCTTACCCCAGCTGTAGCCTGGGGAAGCAATGGGGGCCAAATGGTCCAAACTGAGTACGGCAGCCAACCAATCGATTGGATGCACGCCGCGGACGAGTCCGGGGATGGTCCCTGGTACCCGCAATCCAACGCCGCCATGGATGGTCACCCCGTGCGCTGGGCGTGCGCTCCTCCCAGTTCCGATGCTCTTGACAGTGCTCTAGGTGTTGCCGAGCCTTCTGCTGCTGCTCACCCGGTCGACATGCAGTCTGTCTGGTACAACCAAACACAGACACCAATTGCGGGACTGCCCGTGGGGGCTGGTCCAGAAGGAGACTCACACATGCCCCCCTTCGAGGGTTGTGTGCTAAACGTGAACCCGGAACTCCACTATCCTCAACCCTCAGGGGACTATCGATCCGCTTCAATGTGAATGACACTCACTCTCTAGTCGGTGCTCTCACCGTCAAGAATATTGAGAATGGCATTTCTAAAAAGTAAGTTAGACATCCACTTAACTGATCTTTTATGAATATTAAAAAGAAATATTAATAAAAAAATCTTGAAAGGATATCAACTAATAATCTTTCACAGAAGAGAAAAGGAATAGAAAAAGATGTCAAGGGACAATGAGTTTCACTGCGAATCATATACATTTATGCGAGAGCAACACAACACGCCCCTATGATGCAACTGTGAATGCATCTAACCCTAGTACCTTGCGGCGTGCGGTCTCTGCCTAAGTACTGGCTATCGTACATGTGAGAGCAAGGGTTCTAGGCTTTGCGTTTGAAGATTTCCTTTTGATTTTAGCCTATCGGCGAAAAGGCTACCTATCAACCTCTCCTAAGATTTCATATTATGTTAGTATATCATCTCCCCTTTCGAGTATACGAGGAGTTGTGGTTATTGACTTACCAAACACCAGATCCATCGTACCAATGACCGCGACCGCGTCGGCGAGCAGATGTCCCCTACAAACATGGTCGAAGCCGCCCAAGTGCGCAAAACCAGGAGCACGGATATGGCAACGGTATGGCCTCTCGCTTCCATCACTTACTACGTACACCCCCATCTCGCCCTTTGGTGCCTCGATGGCGGAATACGTCTCACCGGGAGGCACAGAGTACCCTTTGGTGTAGAGTAGGAAGTGGTGGATCAGGGACTCCATGTTTTCCTTCATTGCTGCTCGCGGAGGTGGCGATACCTTGTAATCTTCTACTCGCACCGGACCGGCTGGCATCTTGTTGAGGCACTGGTGGATGATTCGGAGAGACTGGCGGAACTCTTCCATTCGGCATAGGTATCGGTCGTAGCAGTCGCCGTTCACTCCAACGGGAACATCAAATTCAACTTGATCGTATGCGTCGTAGGGTTGGCTCTTGCGAATATCCCACGGAACACCAGATCCTCGTAGCATGACACCAGTAAAGGAAAGATTTAGAGCTTCGTCAGCCGGAACGACGCCGACGCCTTGTAACCGCTGAATCCAGATTCGGTTATCAGTCAACATCTCTTCGGTCTCGTCGATTCGGTCACCGAACTGCGTAGCCCACTGATAAATATCGTCGAGGAGGCCGATGGGGATATCTTGATGGACACCACCGGGTCTGACGTAGGCGGCGTGGAGACGAGCACCAGATACACGTTCGTAGAATTCCTACACAATGGATTCGTGGTTAACTTCTCTATTCCTTGCTAGCTTTCCATATTTTGGTCGCAGAGATCAGATCAGATAGATCTAATAAAAGGTGAATCTGCCACATAGAGTGAGGCTTTACTTACCATTAATTTCTCTCGTTCCTCAAATCCCCATAAGAACGGGGTTAGTGCACCGACGTCCATGGCGTGGGATAGAACAGACATAAGGTGATTCAGAACTCGCGTGATCTCTCCGAACAGTGTCCGGATAAACTTGGCTCGCTCGGGGATTTCTACGTTGAGCAGCTTCTCGACGGCGAGGGAGAAGCACTGCTCGTTGGTCATCATGGAGACGTAGTCTAGTCGATCAAAGTATGGCAAGGCTTGTAAGTAGGTCTTGTACTCGATCAGCTTCTCCGTTCCTCTGTGCAGCAGTCCGACGTGTGGATCGGCTCGAATGATCTCCTCTCCGCTCAGTTCGAGAATTAAGCGCAAGACACCGTGGGCGGCGGGATGTTGAGGACCGAAGTTGACGGTGTAGTGACGGACCTTTCGGTCGCTTATGCTGCCCTCTCTCGAGGCCTCGATGGAGCCGGCCTGGTTCTGAAGACGTTGCATGCCATAGGGGTCGGCGGGATGGGCAAAGTCCGGGTCGACGGGCTGAAGGGTGGTGCGTTGGTTGGGGAGCTCGTTGGCTCTGCGGGATGCGGACTGGGAAAAGGCGCGGACGGGTAAGGATAGCGGTATAACCGGTTTCGAGAGCTGGAGACGCCTGGCGCCGCAGCCAGCAATCCGAGATAGCGACGCCATTCGCGTTGTGTGAAGGCCAATTGGTGGTTGTGGATTTGGGGCGGGATTGATGGCAAGCAATCGTTCCAAGTTGTGAGGTTAATAATTAATACATGCAATTAATTAACTTTACAATGTACTATACTTTCATTACAATTCATGTCGCCGTCATTGGATCGCACAATCTTTGTTCCCGCCCCACCAAGCATGAGATAGGTACCTATGTACATCCCTGCAGGTACCTAACCAAGTCGGTACTAACGTCCTGCATGTCATGTATCCACCTTGGTACAGTGTAGTAATTAGTACTGCCCGGTCTGTCAAGGACGAACAACTATAAAATATAGAAATGCATGTACTTTAGCATCTATACCTAAGTGACCTATGTTAGGTACCTAGCTAATGAATCAAGCATCGGCCAAATACCTATGTACCTAAGTAAAGATCACCAGGTGAGTCCTATGCACGGCTCTCACCTCGATATCAAAGACAATACCCAGTTCCCTTCCTTACAGGAGGTACGGCTCAATGAACCACGTACACCTTACCTTAGGCTTCCTTGGGAAGACTATCGTAGTACACCTGCTTCGCCCCATCCACAATCTTCTTGACCTCCGTCGCGGGAATCTTCTCCCTCCTGTCGAACGAATACAGACCGTTGACTTCCTGCTCGACATCGGACCTAGCAAAGTAAACATCGTCAGCGCCCGCCATCCCTGCGTGAACCCCCCTTAAATTCATGTAGTAGCTTACAGCTGTGTGTATACAAACCCGCAGATGTGACCTGCTTTCACCACCGCCTGCAACAACGCCTCGAATCTCTTCAGCAGGTCCTTAGGGTCGCTTGCTGTCGTGTAGCCCCAGTCCCTCTCGCCCTTCTCGGATTCTTTGGCGGGCGCGATGTTGACACCTCCAAACTCGCTACACAGGACCGGCGCGCCCTCGCGGTGCTTCGTCCCGTCGTCGCTCCGGCCGTCCTCGAGCGTCACGGGGCCGACGAAGAAATCGCGACCTGCAAGCTTCTTGCCCAAGATGCCTTCCAGCGTCGAGCACGTCTTGGACAGCTCGGGGTGGTCCGAGTAGTCGTGGAACGTGCTGAGGTCCGTGATGACGTGCTCCCACCCGCAATTGTCGTTGATGGGCCTCGTGGGATCAAGCGTCCTAAATCCTAGGTGAGTGTCGTACTTGGGGGTATATAAGTTAGATGTGATCTCACTTGGTCAGGTAGTAGAGCGAGCGGATGTGGTTCCGCTGCTCCACGTTGTCCTTCAAGTTAGGATAGGCCCAGCTCTCCTGATACATGTTAGCACTTGTACAACATATGTCTACCTCTCTGAGCCTAGTGCGTGGATGTTGGGAAGAAGCAATGGGGAAGTGCTAGAATATCCAAGTGGACGATACGTAAGATATCAAAACATACTGTCAACATATCAGCCTCGATTGATAATTGACATAAAGCCATGTAGCAACATACCATTAACAGGAGTCCATGTGACGACCGAGGGGTGATTGATATCCCTCTTCACAGCTTCTAGCCACTCCTGGCTGAACCTCTCCGCGTAGTCTTCGTTGAACTCGTATGCGTTTGCCATCTCGCCCCAGACGAGAAAGCCCAGCTTATCCGCCCAGTACAAAAAGACCGGATCCTCGACCTTCTGGTGCTTGCGGCATCCATTGAAGCCCATCTTCTTAGTTAGCTCGATGTCCAACTTGAGGCTCTCTGGAGACGGAGGTGTCATGCCTGTCTCCGGCCAGTACCCTTGGTCCAAAGTCAGGGCTTGGAAGAGCGGTTTGCCGTTCAGCCGGAGGGTACGGTCCCCACGGGTCCAGTCGATGTGCCGGAACCCCGTGTACGTCTTCGCCTCGTCGACGAGCTTCCCATCTGAGTCGTATAACCTGATGCATAGGTCATACAGAGTTGGATGATCCGGAGACCACAGTGCCACGTTGCCTCGCCAGCAGTCGGAGTTGTCCAACGGAGCTACTTGCGTAAGGGACTCTGGTGCCTTTTTCTTCTGCTCGTCACTTAGCGATAGACCAAGGTTGACGAAGACGTAGTCCTTGTCACCGGGAAGATTTTCCCTTTTCTTAGCAACGCTGAGCCCGTGAAGACTGCCTTCGATCTCAGCGCTATATCCGTGGCCGGCCCTACGACCTAGGACAGACACTCTAGCTTCTAGTAGCCCCTCGAAGACGTTGTTCGACCTTAGCACCGTACCCGCGCTGCTATCACCAATCCGCGCCGACGGAACGGTTTCTAGCCAGACGGGTTGCCATATCCCACTAGACGGGGTATAGAAAATACTCTCCGGTTGAGGTGCCCAGTACTGCTTTCCACGGGGTTGAGATAGGTCGTGCGGGGAGTCTCGAATACGCAAAACGAGATTGAGCTCCCCCTTGTCGGTCATCTTCCAAGCGTTCGACAGAGCATCAGTGATGTCGACATCGAACGGCACATGTCCGCCTCTATGCTGACCTACGGGGTGTCCCGAGGCCCAGATGGTCACATCGTAGTCTACCGCGCCAAAGCGGGCCAGTACTCTATCTCCGGCCTCGACCTCTGCTTTTTGACGGGGGTCGACAATATTTCTTTCGTACCACAACACCTCGTGTGCGTCTTTGTCGTAGACACCCGAAGCCGGCGTCTGGAACACGAAGGGCACGTTGATGGGCTTCTTGACATGCTCACGAACTTGGCCCTTGGGGGCTTGGAAACCCTTCTCCTTGAGCTCAGGGAACGCAGCTAGCTTCTGGGCCTCGGCCTCGCTGGTGCTCTTATTGGCAGAAGATGCGATAGACACCTTATCCGGGACCCCGTTGATGTGCCATGCCTCCTTGAGACCAACATCTTGGTCGTCAAAGAGGATATGCCAGCCCTCGTTGAGAGGCGTCCACCTATGATTGCCATGGACGAAGTCGGGTCGCGGATAAAAGTCTTTAGAATTATACACGGAAGCCATGATCAGTCTGTACCAATTATCCTTCGATCGTCTACCTAATAGGGGGCAAGTACGGGAATACTCAGGTACAGGATGCTGGACCTAGTCAAGAACAGACCAAATCTTTCTACCTGGGAAGACGACCGTTGGACCCTGAGCTACCTACCTAAACCGCCCTGTTTCGATATCGGCGCGTTGTGGTCCATTTCTATGAAACATGAGGAGAACGATTGACGTCATGCTGCACCAATAACAATTTGTGTAAATTTGGAAAATTGGACTCGAGCTGCATCTTTTGCATATTGTAAGTTGGAGATCACTTCGGTATCCTTCTCTAGTGTAAGCACATAGAAAATTCCAAATTCCATCGTGAACGTTGCCGTGTGGAACTTTTAGGTTGAAATACCTTGTTAGTTAAGATCCATTGAGTTCTAGTTAGGTTTTCGGAAGAGTTCAATTCTTCATTAAGGTGAATGGGAACGACCACCTAGTTCTAGCTCGGGGGAGACAGCCTTTAGAAGTAGGTAGTTACTACATAGGTAAATTAAATCAGACGTGTGCTTCTGTCGGATGATTTTTATCATTTATTAATCTGATCAATCGTTCAACTCGTTTGTTAGCCCGTATCGCATGTCCGTTTGTCAACATCTAATCATCTCGTAAACGCAAAGCCGGCCTTGGCCAATTAGCACACGAAGTGGCCCTTACCTCCTATGCATCAAACCAGGAACCATACCAAACGAAATCCTTTCCCTCCCTTTCTAACTTCACTCCTATAGAGTTCACGCAACACTGGTCACACGCCTCACACTCCTCCTCGCACCTTCGCCAGATATCGTAACCGCACCCTCCATCTCAAGCGCTCTCATTGTTTCGGCGAAATCAGCTGGTTCGACGGGAACGCTCGCTCCTTCGCCTAAGCGTCTGCTGACTTCACTCCATCGGACATTCTGCCCGCCACTAGTTAACTCATCCAGTAACCGCAGAACAGCTTCCTTCAGCTCCGTCTTGCGTTTGCGCTCTGCGGCACTGGTTCCTTCGGTAAGGAGGCTCATGTCAATGCGACCCTGGGCGTCGGTCGCTGCCGTCTTCAGCGCCGACTGGATAAGTCGTTCGGCTTCGAGGACATCAGATTTCGTGACCGTCGGTGAAAGCCGCATCTTGGCGTGTGCTTCGGCGAGGCGGATCATCGACTCGAGTTGACGGGTTGTAGCAGTAATACGCTTCTCTGCTGCGCGAACATCCTGTCCCAGCTTGCGCATCTTCACGTACGCATCGACCAGGGCTTGGGAGGCATCCTGGGATAGCGTTGGGTGGATGTGGGTTCGTGCGTACGATATGTAGGCCGTCAAGAACTCTACGTCCTGAAGAATGTGTTAGTAGTGTATTTTGCTAGTCGAACTCATAGTATACGTACCAAAATCTCGTTGCTGGAGGGTGCAGAGTGAGGAGTGTCCTCGAGATACATAGAAAGCAAGTGCCGGGCGAGTCTACGGTCGTTTGACTCGTTCACGCGATCGAGGATTAGGTAGACAAGATCGAATCGTGATAATAACGTAGGTGGCAGGTCTATGTTCTGCGGAACAGGTAGGTCGGGGTTGTATCGAGAGCCGATTGGATTGGCAGAGGCTAGAATGCTCGTCCTAGCGTTCAGCGTAGTGATGATACCAGCCTTAGCCACCGAAACCGTCTGCTGCTCCATCACTTCGTGAAGGACGGAACGGGTAGAATCGGTCATTTTATCAAACTCGTCGATACAACAGACGCCACCGTCAGATAGAACCAGAGCACCAGACTCGAGCACCAATTGCCGCGTCTCAGGGTCACGACTGACGTATGCAGTGAGACCGACCGCAGAAGACCCCTTACCACTGGTGTATACACCGCGGGGGGCGATCTTGTGTACATACTTGAGTAACTGAGACTTGGATGTCGACGGGTCACCACACAGTAGGACATTTATATCGCCTCGGTATTTCGGGCTACCACCTTTCTCAAAGGTCTTGTTCGTACCTCCAAACATTTGAAGGAGAATGCCTTTCTTCACGTCATCCATCTCAAAGATGGATGGAGCCAGCGATCGGGAGAGAAGCTCGTAGATATCCGCACGAGCAGCGGTAGCCTTGATCTTCTCTTCCTCCTCAGGGGAGATATTTCGAGTCTCGCCAATGTTGTTTTCCGGGTCGTTCGATTCTTCATCGAGAGTCGAGGGATCCAGGTCCATTCGCTTGTCGTCGACCTTGGCGACGTGAACAACATCAACGAAGGTCTTGAATATGCTCTTGACCGAGCGTTGACGTGGATTGACCCTGACTGGGCTGACACGATAGATGCCCGTAATCTTAATACGGTCACCGGCTTTACAGAAATCCACCAGCTCGTTGTAGACACAGACTGACACGGAATGCGGTGTCTGTCCTGCGGGCACGGCATCGGGTGTTTCTTGTAGTTTAATAACCTGCTTATCCTCGAACTCGCACCTGTTGTGGACGATTTGCATAGAGTTCTTGGAATTGCACAGGTACCTGGGGCATTCCGTGGGCTCTCGAATTTTGCCTCGGTCCAGGCCAACCAGAAGCGAGTGACTGCAAACACTGCATCGGAAAAAGGCTTGTTTCATGTCAGGGATAACAGGTGTCGTCCGAATCACGAGACCCTTGATGCAAATGAGCTTGTCCATATCGGACGGATTTAGATCTCGCAGATTAGTGACTTCATCCAACCCCCAGGGTCGGGTCATGTAAGTCTGATCCATAACCTTCTCCTCCAGGGTAGGGCCTTGCGGAGGTCGCTGAGACGGGGGTTGAGGCTCCTCGCCTCGCTCCGAGCTCGGGGCCTGCATGTCAGAGCTTGGTGCGGTACGCTGTGTCACCGATGCTCCGTTGCTCTGGCTTCTCTGCCTGGACATCTCAGCCTGGGCGAGTTCGATCATTATGTCATGTACCGACTGGTCCATGAGCGGCACGATTTCCTGGGGGTAGTGCTGGATCTGGTGCCATATCTTCCTGGTGGGCGGGTACAACTTCAAGTCCCGAATGTCGACGTAGAGGATACGTTGACCAAGAGTGAGCATGTTCTGGAGCTGTTCCCAATATGGCTTGGAAGTAGCTTCAGGGACGCCATCCGTCTCTTCCGTCGTCATTCCCGAAGCCCACAAGCGATACTTCCTGGTAAAGTTTCGTAAGAAATCCTTGAATGCGGCGTAGGTGTCGTCGATGGACACCGTAGTACCCCAGATTGTCGCATTGTCCTGACCACCAAGGGCGTTGGCATCAGAGGTGTTGGGGTCTAAATTAGAAAAGGTTGCTGCGTCGGAATGAATTTCCCGGACCACACGCCCAGCATCGTCCAAGATGACACGGCTACCGGTCTGACCCCTACTGCTGAAGATTTCCGAGTTGATATCGCCTCTGCGATTTACTCGGTTGGCTCGTGGAGTTTCAGATGCGCCAACAAACAAGTTACTGCTCTCACTTCGAAGATCGGGTTGCGAACCTAAGGCACGGCCGGGACTTGAACTTGGTTCGTACCGAATAGGGGATGATTCTAAGGCATTGATTAGACTCTTGACCTATTATACGTTGAGGCTCAACTTACCACCCATAAGTGATCTAGCCCTGGGAGTGCGATCACCATCGCTTTGGCGCATAGGTGAACTAGGCGCCGGTTCAGGATTAGCATTAGTGCTCTGGCTGTCAGTATTGTGGCGCAAGGCAGGAGAACTCCTGTCGTTCCCATTCGAGGGAGAGGACTGATAAAATAGAGGGCTCGATGCTAATTGAGAGGGGCGATTGCCTCGGGGCGTGTTGCCATTTTGCGCCCCATTCGCAGGACCAGAACCAGGACTGCTGCGAGGGGCTTGAGAACTTCGTGTATTTCGGCTGGGAGTGCCAGCCTGGGAACCTCGAGTGCGACGACTAGATGGTGAAGACATCTTATCTGATCAAAACGCAAATTATGTGATTATTCTGGTTTGTGTTTAAAGAAGTTGGCGTGGGAAGAAAGTGGGTGAAGTGGTGAATGTGGTAAATTGTAGAGATTTTAGTAGTCTCCCTGGTTCATACAAGTGGGAAGGATGATGTGGGAAGTGGGATGATGTACATAGTATTGGATACCGCCCTAAGGAGAAATCACGTAAAATGGAAACCACGCGTCGAAAGGGGCCATAAACGCGACTTTTCGCGTAAAGTGGAAAAGTATGTATGTATGTACCACTACCTTATCTAATCTGGTGTGGGGACCTGCCACGGTTCCGCTAAAACAATTTATCCACAACAAGACCTGGGTCCACGTACATGTACATGTACCTGTGGATGGAAATGCCACATGCACTGGACCTACACCTGTAAGTTTAAACATTGATCATTGCTAGATTATTTCAGAGACACTCGCCAATTGCAACGAAACGTCCTTAACATCTGCACCACCCATAGCCATCTTATCCCTCGAACCTTATACCCTCAACTCTTAAAATAAAATGGCGCCTGGGATGTCATTGTCCTCGGTGAATGCCATCATCATTCTTAATGTGGACGACGGCAGCAGGATATTTGCGAAATATTACAATGCACCCCACCATGCGCCGACAGCCAGTAGGTCGAAACAAAGCACAAAGCCTGGAGCTTGAAGCATTGCAGCCGCTGACGAGAAACCCACGTAGCATCTAACACGCACCATCAACCTACCGGGCCGTTCGCAGACGTAAAGTCGCAGAAGACCTTCGAGAAGGGCCTGCTGGAGAAGACGGCGAAGCAGACCGGCGACATCATCCTCTACGACAATCGGATCGTGCTGTATAAGATGGAGTCTGATGTGATGATGTATGTCGTGGGCGGCGTGGACGAGAACGAAGTCCTGTTATACAACGTCATCCTAGCCCTCAGGGATTCGCTTCACCTACTATTCAAGTATGCCAGATGCGATATACGGCGTAATATGCGGCTAATCAAGGGGCAGGCAATCCGTCGACAAACGAACGATAATCGAGAACTACGATCTGGTTTCGCTGGCTATCGACGAGATCGTGGATGACGGCATCATCCTAGAGACCGACCCGACCATCATCGTGCAAAGAGTCAGCAAGGCGCCGACTCAAGATGTCAACCTGAGCCGCATCGACCTTAGCGAGCAAGGTGTAAACAACTTGGCGCAACTAGGAAAGGCCAAATTGACGGATTGGCTGAGGCAAGGCTTGTGAGAGGACTTGTAGTAGTTCTCCGAAACTTGACGAGATTTTATGAGATGGCCTTGAACGTAGACCCCCGGCAATGGCGTTGGTTAAAAAAGGTCGTGTCGTTACATTACTATATTTGTTCTCAAAAAACGGGATAGTATTGAGTTGAGCCGGCATGGTCTTTGCCAGATGTCATTTATGACCTAATCTGAGAAGCTGCCTTGCGTAGCCTATTCATGACCGCCGCACCCATCTCTTCGTCGTCTACAGTACCCTCCACAAAGATAATGCCCGCACCTCTTCTATCAAGTTCTCGTAATGCCGAGAAAAGTCCCTGCGCTATGCTCCTAGTGTCCTCGCCTATGCTTACATCCAAAAGCTTCCCAATCGCAGCTCCGTCCGTGGTATCATACAGATCTGCCTCTTGAACGTCAAGCTTAATCGTCTCCTGACTTTCCTGGCCAGCCCCCGTCGTCACTATCTCTCGCTTTTTCCAGTCACCGCAACGCAACCCAGCCGTAGGCCTCCAATGACGAGTTCGTATTATGCCGACTCGCAATTCTTCGCTCTGACTTCCTAATATTTGTTGATCTTGGATGAACGCTTCAACGTCCTGGGGTTGCACACCATTCTTGCCTACTGTGAAGGTCGACTCGTAAAGAACCACCTTTGCTTTGGGACTGTAATGTTTGTATTTCATCCCTGGGGCTCTGGGGGCAGACTTGCCAGATTCGCTCTGGTCCTTGTATCCCCTTTCAACATTTCCCCACCCAGCACAGCTCCGTAACTCCTCCATGCTTACTCCGCCCGGTCTTAGAATCAGGGGCGGGTTGCATAAGCCGTCTACTACAGTGCTCTCAACCCCAACGGGACATGATCCCCCGTCGAGTATCAGTTCAATGCGACCATCTAGATCCTCTAGCACATGATCAGCCGTAGTAGGCGAGGGTTTGGTAGACGCATTCGCTGATGGGGCCGCTAGAGGCGCACCCGTCAGCTTGATAAGCGAGAGGGCAAGGGGCGACTTTGGCATCCGAACTCCAAATGTCTTCAGTCCGGCCGTCACCTCGGGGGCTAGCTTTGATGGGGTTGGGTTGGTAAGTAGTATCGTCAGGGGCCCCGGCCAGAACCGTTGTATCAGAGGTTTGTATATCTCGGGTATCAGGTCATGACCACCGTTCGTTGCGCCGTTGGAGGTGTTTTCAGGGGTTAGAATACTTCGAAGCATCTCTAAATCCGATATGTGAATAATCAGGGGATTATCGGATGGTCGCCCCTTTGCGGTATAGATTCCCCTGACTGCTGCGCTCCTCGTTGCATCTGCTGCAAGTCCATAGACGGTCTCAGTTGGAAAGCCAACAGGGGTGTCTTTAGTCTTGAGATAGTCTGCAGCCTCGTGGAGGATTTTGGTACTGGGCGATTTGCTTTGAGAGGGCTCCCATAACCCCAATTTCTCCCGCCCTTCGCCTTCCATAAACTTTCCCAAGTCCACCTCCGGGACTTTCAGAATGCGCGTGTTCATCCTTGGGAGATCTTGAGACATTTTGCTGTAGGAGATGAAAGCAGCTCGGACAGGTCTAAAGAATCCCACACCCCAGGTTCTGGACGCCAACGTGGACGGCAATGTCAAAGATAAGTATATTTCAACACGATTGGATCGTTAGTTGTCAGGGTCCGCGGTTTATGTGAGAGATGCTGAAAGAGTTTATTTTATTTTATTTTTCAGACCCCCCTTAAATTCTACAAGTGGTCTAAATATAAGACAAAAATAGGTAGTCCAGCGTCTCTAAAAGTGACTCATAAAAAATCCTCTAAGACAACAATGACGATATGGGAATTCAAAAATTGCATATGAGGTAGGTACAGTAATCTTATCGATTAAGGTTCTTTCAGTGATAAACAGCTCTAAATTTACTATGTAGGGCTGTCGTTAGTGAATAAAAATGTATTGTACCTAATAAGCGTGCACTCAGTTAGGCGGGGTGCGAAATAATCTACCACTGATGATAGGCAAAGCCTAGGTCACTTTTGAGTCCAACATTTACATTCGCATTCATATTCACATCCACATCCACATCCACATCGATGAGAAAGTTATTCAAGAATTTAACGTCGCTATGCGCCTCCCACAATCAATATCCCAATGTCCGCCAACAACGTCCCCAATGGCAACTCTCCAGCCCCAACAACGAAGAACAACCACCCTAATAAGCTAAACGGCAGCTCCCCATCAGGTCCCTCAATTCACGATGCTTCCACACTCTCCGACGTCCGCGCCGCGCTAGCTGCCTTGCACGTCCGGGAGACTGCCGTAACAGGTCGTCTCACCGCGCTTCTATCCTCGCAAGCAGATCTATCTCGTGAACTTGGTCGGCTTGACTTACTTCGTGCGAATCTCGGCTCCCAAGTTATCGCAACAAGATCTATCAGCAATGGGATGCTATCTTCGGCCGCCGATACTGCAGGTCGACTTTCTAGCCGAGTTAAGGGACTTGACCTAGAAAAGGATAGAGTGCAGCAAACATTGAAGGTTGTCGAGCAGGTTGCAGAGCTCAAGGCTTGCGTTCATGGCGTCGTGGGCAGCATGGGGGCACCCCAAGACTGGGAGGCTGCGGCAGGCTATATCTCCCGCGCAAGTAAGGTGCCCGAACCCATCATACGCGGTGGCTTTGCGGCCTCGATGGTGCCCAGTGTGGAGGTACCAGATGCGCCGTGGACAACGCTCGAGAATGCAAAGGAGAGCCTATGCGGCCTGTTTCTACGAGAATTCGAAAAGGCGGCCAAAGAAGGCGATGGCGCAAAGGTCACAAGGTTCTTCAAGCTGTTCCCACTGATAGGAAGAGGCGACGTTGGACTGGACGTATATGGCCGATACGTGTGTCAAGGTGTTGCTGGCACGGCTAGGGCGACTCTAAAAACAACCCCTGGCGATGCAGGGAAGAGAGATGGTTTCTTCTATGCCAATGCGCTCACAAAACTATTCGAGCATATCGCACAAATTGTTGAAAATCACGGTGGGCTCGTCGAGCGTCATTACGGTGAAGGCAAGATGGTCAAGGTCATTGAGAGACTTCAGATGGAGGCCGACGTGCAAGGCGGTATCGTTTTGGATTCGTGGAGCGACGAGAGAGGCGTTGACAGGAAACTAACCGATGCAAAGAGCTATCCATTCTCTTTTCTAGTGCAGAGCTTCTTGCCGCCGCAGAGGACGCTTACGGGCACGCCACGCATGAATTCGCCGGCGGTAGGCGGTGGCACCAACGCCCGGGACAGCGAAGACGAAGGTGTAGATATGAAAGAAGTGGACGGACTACTTAGTGAGATTTCTATCATGCTTGGCCGGTGGTCATTGTACTCGAGATTCCTTGCTGGCAAGTGCAAGGTAAGATCAGAACACCTATTCGATATTGGCTTGCATGTGCACGAATACTAAATTTTACTAGAACCCCGATACCCCTGAGGATGTCCTTCTGTCAATACCAGAGGTTGTCACAAAGTCCAATCTCAGCCGAAAGATCTCGGCAAAACTAACAACGCCTTATAATTCTCTGGCGTTGTTCTTTTTCAGGAGGTCCGTTGAGAAGGCATTCCAGCTTGATGAATCGCCTACCGGTCTCTCTCTTAGCCTTAATAAGCCTATCGACGCAAATGCCCCTTACATCATATCAGCTGTAGACGATGTGATGTATATCGTCAGCGCGATAATCCAGAAAGCTATGTCGACATCGCAACGCGACGTGACGGCTTCTGTTATTCCAGACGTTGGAAGGGTATTAGGGTCGGATTTTGTTGGCATGGTGCAGCGGAGGATGCGGGATGAGTCTTATCCACAGCCTGTCGTGCAAGGAGGGCTTCCGCCGGAGAACAAGATTATCTCCTTCATCGTGCTCATCAACAGTCTTGATGTCGCCAAGGACTACCTAGCTCGCATCATCACACAACAGCTGGGCACTTCCTCTGAACAACCGAATGGGGCATCCCGTCCCAACCCTCTTACCTCGTCTTTCCCATTTGAACACGATGTCACATTCGTAACGTCGGCGCTCAACACACTAAATTCTACCTTCTCCCTCAAAACTTCGGAATTAATATCCGACGCATTGAAAGTCCTTTTCGCCGCCGTTATCAAGCAAAGGTTAAAACCAGTTCTTGTTGAGGCCTTCCGCGATGCAGATTATTGGCGCTCGGAAGAAGAGTTAGCAGAGATCGCGCACCAGAATGACGAGGACGAGGACGAAATAATAGACCGTGTTCATCGGAGATTCGAACACGGATGGGACACGCTGATGAAGCCCATCGCAAGATTGATGACCCCCAAGACCTTCACCGCGCTCGTGGATCTCACAGCAACGGACCTCTCTAAGACACTCGAGAAGAGAGTGTGGAGCTACGGCGGCAAAACAAGCGCGTACGGTGCGATACGGATGGAACGAGATTTCTCAGGCATCGTCAGCACCGTTGCAAGAGGTAACTATTCTGTAAGAGAGCTGTTTGCAAGAGTAACACAGATACTCATGGTTGCGAATATGGAGGACGACGAGTGGGAGGAGTTAGGCGGTGACAACGGCGACGACGCCATCGAATGGGTGCTAAACGAGGATGAGAGGCGGAGAGCTAGGCACCTAGTCAAAACATGACGGGTGGATATATTGTATCCAAGATCTAAGCACACGTGGCAAGTGTTGGATGTGTTTAGCTTACCTTAGGTTAGGTAGGTAACTGACCAATGCCAAATTCAATATGCAACTATACATCTCCCGGGTCCTAAATACCTAAGTAAGCAACCTCTCCTAGTCAGAAAGAGAAGACGATGGCTTCACGGTAAATACTACCTAGGTACCTACATCTGCCCAGGTACATGCATAAATGGTGTTTTTACTTCAATGGTCATACAGGAGATTATGTTTTAAACCGGTAGTTGTAAGCATCCGCAATACCTACTAAGCGCGGCTTTTCTATGAACGAAAAAGCTAAGATAAGGTGTCAGGTGTTTTATTTACATGCATTTATCGATAATCTAGGGTGTTTGCTCCTTGCATCTGCCACCCCGAAATTAACCTACCTACATATTACCTACACCTCAACTCTGTAATCTCATCCGTCCCTTTCGCAATTTATACCGACATTCTCCATCTCACAACCATGGCGGCTCTACATTTCGGGCTCCTCGAGGAGCGAGAGGAGAATGATCTACACAAGGCACGCCTCCTGAACGTCGAGGAAAAACCGTTCAAGCGTCTCACCAAACGGCTCGTCAACCCGGGCGCCTTTACGAATCCCGGCAAGCTGCCCACACCACCACCGGACGGCGAAGGTGAAGAAGCAGCCGCAGCAACCTCGGCAGTCGACATCGTCGCTCTCAAGGAAGACATCATCCTCGACTTCGAGGCCTTCGACGCGCAGATCCTACGGCTGCAGCTGCTGGCGACGGCGAACGCGCAGGAGCGCGAACGGTACGGGGCGGACCGGGTGCGCATCCTAGACACGATGGAGTCGGTGCGTGAGGGAAACGCGCGTCTAAAAGTCCAACTAGACGAGGCGCGCGAGATGCTAGCGTCGCGCCGCAAGTTCGACGAGCTCGCCGACAAGATCACCGGCACCCGCACGCTACGCCCGCGAGCCGAGCAGGTTGTCAACATAGCTAAGCTCAACGAAGAGTGCGAGGAGCTGCATCGAGAAAGCGAGACCTACGGCGAGACGTGGCGCGAGCGCCGCGAGCAGTTCGAGCGCCTGGTCGAGGAAGGGAAGAGACTCCGAGCTCTTATCCGCGACGAGAAGGAGGAAGTGGAGCGTCGCGAGGGCATGGATTCGGATGCTGAAGATGGAGAAGCCGCCGCTACACCTGGTAAGACCGGGTCTGCGAGTGGCAATGCCACGCCGCATCCCGACAGCGGCACCGTCTCTGCTAAGGGCGAGGGTGGCAACGCTACACCGAGGCCGAGTAGTCGAGACGAGAGAACACCCAGACCTGGCAGTCCTAATGGCGACGGAACTGCCGAAGGGGGGCTAAAACCGAGATTGGGCGCCAGCGGAAGCTTCTCGCGATCCGGAAGCCAGGCACCGAGTCAGCGAGCCGACAGTCAACAGCCGAAAGCAGAGGAGCCGGAGGAGGGCGAAGATGTGGAGATGGGCGAGTCGACGCAGCAGAAGGGGCAGCCTGATACCCCGATGGCCGACGACCCATCACAGGATACACCCCAAATTACCGTCGATGCTCCCGGTGACGATAACATGGATACTACTCAATAGCGGAAAAGGGGGCAGGGAAAAGGGTGACCGACTACAAAGCTAGAAAATGACATACCCAGCAGCTCAGATTAACACTTTGGTAGCTCAACGAAGGATGTCTACCTAATAGCATCAAGCATCTACGTGAAATATCCATATTCGTGAGATCCATATATGTGAGCGCATGCTCTGGTATGGACCTTGTAATTAATTTTGTTGGAAAAAAACGTGGTATCATTGGATTAGTACGTATTCTTACTTCATCAACGATAGACCTATTGCAGCCCATCGCATTCCCCAGCCGCCAACTTAGCTGCCTCACGCAACCGGTGGTTCTTCTACCGCCTGGCCCAGTCCCAGAGCTTCCTTTGCCTTCTTGAGCTCCTCAGCCGATCCATTCTCGCTCTCAGCCGTCGCGATCTGCTCCTCGAGTCGCTGGATTGCCTCGGCAATGCGCTCGTTCAGGGGAACGAAGACGGCTTTGGTCTCTTCCACGGCTTTTTGCTTTACATCAAATTAGTCAGCACCATCATACATCCTCCCGAATCATGAGCTGGACACGCCGTCTCCTTGCACGTAGAGTACTAAGAAAAGGTAGAGAAGACAGGAGAAGAAAAAGAGGAATGCGCACCTCCTGCTTGAGCACAAAGCTGGCATTGCTGTCTGCGCTCTCGCCCGACTCTTTCAGGTCTGTCTCCAGCTTCTTGACGCGCTCCGATTGCTGCGTGAGCTCCTTCCGGTAGTACTTTTCTTCCTTGACGAGCCGCTGCACGGACTGCGTCGCGATGGTGAGGGGTGTCGGTGCGGGCATGTTTGTTATCTGTCTGCTTGCAGTTGTATGTATGATAGGTATGAACTTTCGTGCTTATTGAAGAGGGAGCCTAAGAGTGTCGAGGTGAATAGCCTTTACATAGTATGTAATTTTTATGTTGAAGTAGCTGCCTACCTACATGTATGTAGTACATACGTTTGCCTGCAGCGTTGGATGTCACCCATGTTTTGGTGGGGTTGGCGGGGTATCGATAGGAAGTGATAGGAAGTGATAGCCTATAGGTACCAAAAAGAGGCTATAGCTGGTGAGCCTCAATTGCTTCTTTAAGCGTTTCATTGCGACATCAGCATTCTACGGGCCTACTACCTATGCAACTAAGGTCTTATCATGACAATGATATTCTATTCTCCGAGTTAGACAATTATTTTCTATGCGCTCTAATACGTTTGCGCCGACGCATTATATATAGTCTATGTACACGCCTATTTAACAATATGTGCAAAGCAGAAATTAAACAAAAAACAGGTAGGTACCAACTCGTCCTTTTACAGCTTACGAATTAAAAAGCCGTCGTTCTGCAGATTTTGAAAGACCTGTCCCGGGTCATACTTGTTCGCCGTCGCCTTAATAATCGCAACGTTCTGTGACCCGTAACTATCCAGTACGTTTTGCTTTTTGCCCGCTGTATTCATGAAGAGATATGGCAGGGACAAGCCCTTCGCTTTAGTTGCGTCGGTGCATCGTTGAGTGATTCGCTGAGTGACGTTCCAAATCGTCGTGTCATCTTCCGCATTCGTCCATGTAACGAACCACTCATACCCTAAAAAGAGGCAGTTAGTAAGGTGAGTTGGACAGTCTAAAAAGTAAATTTACAGACGCACATTGTTGTGGTACCTCTTGGAGGCCTAGCAAGTTGCCGCCGTTCGATTGCTTTCCAACCGTGGCTACACTGGCGGCAATTGGGTTTGGTACCCAAACTCCAGAAGCCCCGCTGGGAAGGTTGGCAATCTCCTCTTGAAATATACCGTATAGCTCGACCATCAAGTCGCCATCGGCTTCGTGGGTAAACGTCTCGCCGTACGTGCGGATGTCGCCGGTCGAGAAACGGGAACCGGTCAACGCTAAGATATCTAGCATTGTACCGTTGAAGGCAGGAAGGATGGGGGTGTATGTTCCGAGATTATAGAAAGCATCGAATGCCTTGGCCTCCTGAACTGCTTTGTTGTACAACAACAGGATGGTTGGGCCTGTTTCTACTAGCTGGATCTGTTATATGTCAATATCTCATATAGGCCGAAACACTTGCATCTCTTGTAGAATGAAAGATATCGTGACGTACTATGACTACGTTAGCATCTTGCAGAAGTCATGGATTTATGATAACTAAGCCCTCATATGAGATGAGTTATACGTACCACTAACGCTTGACAACGGATCCAACTGCCCCTCCTTCTGATATTCAGCGACCGCTTGCAGAAAATCAGATGTTTGATTTGGACTGTATGCTCGGGCGTCTATGTAAAAGTCCCCAGCCGGATATGTGTAGAGTTCGTAGTTGGTAACAATGCCGATGTTAGAAGCACCACCTCGCAGCCCCTTATATAAATCAGAGTATGCATTGTCGACTGTAGCAGTGACAACAGAGCCATCTGCGAGTACCACTTCATATGACTTGACGTTATCTATTGGATTGAAACATGTCGTGTTAGTATTCGAAGCCTAACCCTCCAGAAAGATTAACACATTTCCCTGGTATACCTAATCTTGGGAAATATGTAGATGGGAAGAATATGGTAGAAGTAGCGAACTTACTACAAAAAGTTAGCGGGGAGTTCGAGAAATAGAGGTTGAAAATGACGGCGTAATATTTTTATACATACCCTAAAGCAAGGCCACGCTGGGTTGCGAAGTAGCTTAGCCCACCTTGAGGATGTCAGTCTCCGACTCGGTAGAAATATATCTGCGACAACGAGCATATTCGACCTACCTCCGAGCATTAAGCCGCCAACGCCGACTGGGCCGACACGACCCCCAATCACAATCAATCCTTCAGGGACGAGAGTCTCGTAAACTGCTTGCCATCGATTTCCAGGACCGATGTTGGCCGTCTTCTTGTCCCCTGACAACTCAGTGGAGTTCAATTTCGAGAGCGAGATAAGGACCCCCCCTTCGTCGATGCTTGCAAATCCCGGAATGTAGTTGTGTCCACCGCTCCTGACGGCAAACTTGGTCCCCGTCTGAGAGAGAATCTTCACTACTGTGGATACCTCCTGCGCATTCTTTGGGTTGACGATGCAGGCAGCCGGTAATCTACATGCGGCGGAGCTGGACGTAGGGAATGCCGTTAATTTTGGGCCGTTACACTCTAGCGCATATAAAAGGCTACTCACTAATTCTCGTTCTCGAAATCTACGTAGGCTGCTTCGTCTGAGGGGAACAAGGTCGAGTTTACGCCTGATAGATTATCTCGGAGCACTTGACAAGTACACGATGGGTCATCTGCACACTCTGCTTTGGCCCGTAACACTGCGGTGTTAGCAACCCTTACTGGAATCTGCGCATAGGATTGGACCGTAGGCAAAACCGAAAGTGCGGTTAGTACCGCATTGCGGATGCTCGTCGTCATGATCGGTTCGTCTTATATGTGCTTTAGTGTGGCTCAGCTTCGTAAAGCAACGGAAGTAGACTTGTTTTCAGTACTACGGAGATAATAAAGAGCTGCTTTCAACTAGGTTGCATTGCCACGGCAAGAGGCAACATGGACATATTATATGAGCATGACAACGAACACAAGAGAGAATATTACTAAATAAAAAAGGCCTAGAAGGAAGGGACTTTTGGGATAGAGCTTATGATAGTGTAGCAGACGCAATGTTCTTTTCGATTTGAACTATCGTATGCCCTGTCTTCGTACCCACAATGCTCGTGTGGATCTAACTACGTCGGACCTAGCCATTGAGGCTGATTCAGCTATGACAGCCGACGCACGTGTTTGAGATGGTAGATAACACCAGGAAAAGAGCTGATGGATGTGCCCTTGAATAGGGCCTGTTCAAGCTAGAAACTTGGTTGGTGTGTCTCGGCTACTCAGCTACGGAATGAATTCCTGGATCTCTTGCCCATAAGTCCCCCAAAATTGCCAGATAGCACTTGTACGCCACCTACAGTTCCACGTCAGCTCAGACAAGAAATTTAATAGTCATAAGTTAGGTCAGGATGATGCCCGGACATATAGAGAGGATGATTGGGGGATTAACAGCAATACCACGCATCTGGGTCTTTGCAAGCAACAAAGCACCAAGCTTGGTAGGTAAAGAGACGCTTGGTTTTCGGTAATGAGATCTGGTTGAAGGATAGTGGACAAGCGGCGTTTTGGCCTTGTCGGGGCTGGAAGACCTTGAACTTCTCGTGAATGATCATTGTTTGTGTCCGAAAGAGGAATCTTGGAACTTTTGGTGTCGTCCGTGATTGGGCTAGGTTAGGTAAAATATGATTATCTAAGCTTTATAACCTTTTACTGTTGAGCCACAAATAGGGTAGGTGGTTCCATATGAGGTACCTAGGTACCTTAGTAAGGAAGTGGCTGTGCACTATGATAATGGCAGACGGCACCTTATCGAAATTTGCCCGTCAATTACAAATCGCGTCATACCATCTGATCTTTTGCGCCGATTGGTAACATTTTTTTTTTACGTGAACAAGAACACACCTTTGCAAGAAAAAGCTCACCTCGTCTACCTATAAGTCTACACATTCGCGCACACCCTTCAAACAACCACAATGGCGTCGCAAAATATATCAATGCGTAAGATAACGTTCAAGCTAAGCATTAGCTGGTTTCCTTTGCTAATGTGGACAGCCTCGATCTCCTCGAAATCTGAGGTTAAGCCTGTCGTCTCCGACACTGTCGCAACAACAAAGCCCAAGGTATGAATCGCATTGCTCACCGTTCCATCGTCAATTGTGTTTCGACTAACACGATATCATATGTAGCCATGTTGCGTTTGCAAGGACGAGAAATCCAAGCGCGACGAATGCATGCTATTCTCGAAGGCCACCGATCCCGCTCGCGATTGCAAGACAACCATCGATCAGTACCGAAGTTGCATGGCCGGATTCGGATTCCAGGTATAAGGGGGTCGGCCAAGTGAGAGACCATAAATCCCACGTGGGAAGCCCTCTGTATATTAGGGAATCGTGTATCAAGGGCCGATTTAGGTGCGGCAAACCGGCGTTCCGGATAGGATAGGATAGGGCCGAGGGTGCAAACCCCTAGACGCGCAATGCATGATGTGCATTTACAGGCGTTCATGATATCAATTTAAGAAATCCACTCTTCGATACAATTCGCCGGTCCATCTGGCAGATTCTTGGGCCCTGCGGGAATTATGGCTAGAGAGAACTGTCTTCTGTCACCATAGGTACGGATATTTGCTTACCAGGCGGCTGAATGTGCCTGTGCCCACAACCGAGGGTATTTGGCGGCGTAATCGAACGCACTGGACGAAACACCTCTGCAAGATCGCTTCTGCGACAAGCCGCATATAAGTTACCTTACGAGGCGACCAATCAGCCGCGGTGCATACTTCAGCTTTTGCTGGCATCCAATCTCTCAAACAAATATCCGTGTTGAGCTAAGAATACATGTATATATAGCACAGGTGTACTAAATCCGACGCCCCGAAGAGCCTCTTCGAACAGGTCCGGGGTGTCTGTTCGCCCAAGTTTTCGGAGCATGGAACCTAAGTTCACACGATCCCAGGTAGCGTGATAAATCCTTGGACGATCCAGCGGCTAGATCCTGCTTGTAGCCGACATGTTGGTGGACTCACGACAGTGTCCTGTTGATGACACTCCTGTAGGATTGGATTGTCCTCGCCTCTTGATGGTTCGAGACAAACGAACGCTTCAGATTCTAGGCGGTAGCGAATAAGTTCATTGAGGGCTAATGGTAGATTTGAAGCTCGCTAATAACCATCCAGCTAGTTCCACGGCTTTCTGATCCGCGGTACTTTTGGACATCTTCGATAAATCTGTGTCGAGGCTGGCGCGAGATACCTACATTACCTACGATGCAAATCCGTGCACTCCATAGGCAAACCCACGATACATTTACATAGGGTAGTATTTTAGGAATCGACCCTAATCGACCCTGGTAGGCTTTGTGTTACCTCGGAAGCTTCCGCCACGTATGACCCCTGTTTATTTTGTGCAGGGGGTCCGGCAAAATACCGACTGGACATTTTTGCCGCATTTAGGCTAAATGGCTTCATTCTCGACGACCCACCAGAGATCCACCGGTCTAGATTTTAGACCCGGGCAGCTGAGGACCTGAGATTTCAAGATATCTGCCCAACATTAACCTATCGGATCGAGCGATTAATTACATAGTATTTCAGACACGGCATGCGGCGTGTGTGAGGCGCAAATTCGGCGCCTCGTCAGCATCTTAAAAACCCACGCGTCATAAGCGAGCACCGCTAACAACTCCCTTCAAGAGAGCTCTGTGAATTGTAGCCACGGTCCGAATTGCCCTTCTCTTTCGAAATCTGGGGATCCCACAAAATTCTCTCCAAAACCTAGTGGTTCCAACTCCCCAGATCCGGGGCAGACTAAAATTTCAGCTGCAGTATGTTGGTAACAATTCACGAGGATTGGCGACTTATTGGAAACCGTCGTGTATGTAGCTACAAATTTGGCTGCACTGACAGGACTAGCGTGTCGCGGTTCGGTACCTAACAACCGAGATAGGTACCTACCTATGTATGTAGATAACGTGCATCTGCCGTATTCAAGGAGTACAAAGACCCCCCTCGGTCGAATTCAATAACGACAATCATACATGTAGCAAAGAGCCTAGCAGCTAGCTGGTTTAGCAAGAGTTCGTTGGTTTAAAAGCTGTACTAAGACCCCACAGTCTCCCAAGTGGGATAATGAACCGTTACAAGAGAGTGCTATGTGGCTTGCTAAGGATGCTAGCCATTAGATCGTATTGAAGTTCACGAAACATCGTCAATTCTTTTGCTTTGCTCAAGTCAACTTCTCCTACTGTCCGGCATTGCGGGACGTCACTCCGGCCCTGCCTCCAGCTGATTACCTACTGGCTCGGAAACCCGTGTCCCGGGCCTGGTTCGTTTTTATTCCTTCTTTCACTAACTGAGTTGTTAAGCTACGTGCGTCCTGAACCTGTAGCGCCATTGCGGCGTATAGGAAGGTAAGTGTTCGACATGAACAGGGGCCATTGGAGATCGAAGGAAGCAAATGCCAAGCATTATTAATTTAATTGTGTTACCGCCGCCGCAGAGAAGTTTGGATCAGATATAGCACCAACCCAACAATATGAAATTACTCTTAGTTAACAGAGTAAAAGCTCTGCGTAATGGATTCTGCTGTTTATGAAGAATTTTCAAGTAACACCGATCTCAATGGTCAGATTTGCTAGCCACATGAGCATATACACGTACGGCAACAGACCTACAACTGCTTCGCTGCGCTGCAACCTGCATCCGTCATATAAGCGATATGTCAATCGACTGATGGACACCGCCCCTTGGCCAAGAGCGAAACCAACAAACAGATTTCAAGAACTCAAACCTCAGCATTGTACCATCATACGCAAGCACCCGCTAATGATTCTGACGTGCAGGAATGGTATACATTTCTTTTTGCCTAATATCAAAAGTGAAGGGATTATATTCTAGGCCGTCTCCGATACCATGGAACCATAGACCTAGGCTGGAACGAGAATAGAATATCTTAGTTCTACGGGAATCGGAACGCATGTTGTTAATGAATCTGCTGTAGGGGCAAATTGAGAGGGCATGGGTGATCATCTTGAAACAAAAAAAACGCCGTGCTATGAGATAGTATCGCCAGAATACATAGTAACACCACCATTACACCACCAATGGGAGGAATCAATGCACTTGAATAGGATAACTTACACAACCCAAGAGATCAAGTTCCTCTTCTCGTCCCGCGGTGGGATCAGGACCAGGACGTCGGTGTTACTGGTCGAGTATTTCCCCGCAAATCGATAATATCCAACCAAAGACAAGTCGTGTCCAACTACTTGCTGGGTGTCTCATCACACGGCATCTGCCTCTATGGCACTGTGTATATGTAGGGTGGATTGTTATGGATTCTAGAATAGTTCTAGCGCATATTGCGCCCTAGTCAACATGACTGTTTAGGTATCATATGAAATCGTGGCATTGTCGGCCGGTCGATAGTCCGGCGATGGTAACCTTCCTGCAGAATTATCCCGGGCACGGTAGAAGATCTACTGCTACCACCACAGCACGTCGCTTGTTGAAGCTATGGCAAAGATATGTCCATGCAAAATGAGAGTGTGTTGACGGGCTATATCGAAATGCGTACCTGCTGCAAGACATCCATACCGTATAGGTTGCTGATTTGATAATGTGGGTGGCGTTGTACTATGCAACTCGGCCGGACCCCAGATCGCTCGTGCTCGGCGCATCCAGGATTTGGATCATTAACCGAAATGTGCTTTTCCTTTTTCTTTTCTAGGATTCCAAAATCCCCAATTTGATAATGGGTCCTTCCCCCCTTTCGTAACTTGGTCAATTCCCCATGGGTCATGGCACCACGGGGATTGGGATGGGGTAACAGGGTAATGGGGGCAATGGGTAAGGCGGACCCGCACACACTCACACATGTGAGCATCTTACCACGAGAAAGGTCGCCGTTCCAGATCTCGCGTCTTGGAAGGGAGATGGCTACGGGCTAGGTGCAATTCGTTCAAGTAAAGGTCCCTACCGGTCCGCTCGCCCGTATGTGTACCCTTGCTATGGTCCCTGGCATTTCCATATATTTGCTTCTCTATCCCTACGAAATTTCTAACCATGTAGCTGTAGATCTTTATGTCTCTATCCTCTCAACCTCAGAGACCCAGCTATTCTCTATAAGACTTACCGGAGGTCTTTCCTTGGGCCTGGCATCTCGACATAGTCACCAGTAATTCTTGTGCTTTTCGATAGGTACGACTAACTGTCACAATGGCAATCGGCGGCGTCGCGAAGGTGCCTCATAAGGAGGAGATAGTGCAAGCGCAGGAGGAGGCACCATCTTTCGAGAGGGTCGACTGGAAGAGGGACCCCGGCTTGAGGAAGCTATATTTCTACTGCTTGGTACTCTGTGTCGCTTCAGCTACCACTGGTTATGATGGGTAAGACCAGCACAATGCCCCCACCCCCCAAGAAGAGGGCAAATTTTTATTAACTGGGCTATGCCATAGCATGTTCTTCAATTCTGTGCAAGTATTCGACACATGGAAGGCCTTCTTCAACGATCCCCAGGGATCTCAACTCGGTCTCCTGGCTGCGTTATATCAGATCGGTAGCTTGGGCTCCATTCCCCTAGTGTATGTTCTAGTTGCTTGCTTCTACATTGTACCGATATAAAGACCTTCTGACATACGGCAGGCCTCTACTTGCCGATAATTATGGCCGAAAAGTGCCCATAATCGTTGGCTGCGCAATCATGATTGTCGGAGGCATCATCCAGGGAGTTGCCCAGAACATCAACACCTTCATGGGTGGCCGTGTCATGATGGGGTTCGGGAACAGCTTGGCTCAAATTGCCTCCCCTATGCTGCTAACTGAGATCGCTCACCCCCAACATCGCGGCCGTCTCACGGCCGTGTACAACTGCTTGTGGAACGCTGGTGCTATTGGTACGTCACATACACTCATCGAAGTGTTGATTACATAGGCCAAGATAATGCTGACCCTTTCTGATAGTTGTCACATGGCTTTCATTCGGCACTAACTACATCACGAACGACTGGTCGTGGCGTATCCCCGCCATTCTCCAGGCTCTCCCCTCCGTCGTCCAGATTATCTTCATCTGGTGGGTCCCCGAATCCCCCCGATTCCTCATGGCGAAAGACAAGCACGACCAGGCGCTCGCGATCCTTGCCAAATACCACGCCAACGGCAATGCCCAGCACCCGACGGTCCAGTTCGAATTCCGCGAAATCAAGGAGACCATTAGACTGGAGATGGAGAGCAAGACAAACAGCAGCTACGCTGACTTCTTCAAGACCAAGGGCAACCGTTATCGACTAGTAGTTCTTCTGTCTCTGGGTCTCTTCTCCCAGTGGTCTGGTAACGCTATCATTTCCAACTTCGCCAGCAAGCTCTATGACCAGGCGGGTGTTACCGACTCGAATTCCAAGTTCGGTGTAAGTTTACTGTTTTCCCCCACAGCCTCCTCGTAGAATGGGAGGTTTTCTAACCTGGTCCATCTAGCTCTCTGGAGGCCAAACTATCTTGTCTCTGATCGTCTCGGTTACCATGGCTACGCTCGTAGACCGATGGGGTCGTCGACCGATGTTTCTCACCTCGACCGCCGGTATGTTCGTTGTCTTCATCTTCTGGACTCTTTGCGCCGGTCTGTATGGCGAGCACAACTCCCCCGGTGCCAACTACGCCATGATCTTCTTCATCTGGCTGTTCGGTTTCTTCTACTCGATCGCCTGGTCCGGTCTGCTGATCGGCTACGCCATCGAAATCCTGCCGTACAAGCTACGTGCCAAGGGTCTTATGATCCTCAACGTCATGGTCCAAGCTGCGCTGTGCCTCAACTCGTACGCCAACCCGGTCGCCTTCGAGGCCTTCGGCGAGAAGCACTCCTGGAAGCTGTACCTCATCTACACCTCCTGGATCTTCTGCGAGTTGGCCTTCGTGTATTTCATGTACGTCGAAACCAAGGGTCCTACCCTCGAGGAGCTCGCCAAGGTCATCGATGGCGAAGAGGCGGCTGTTGCACACCTTGACCTCGAGCAGGTGGAGAAGGAGGTCGCGATTGAGACCCACGATGTCCCGCACAAGGTTTAATTAATGAAGTGAACGATGGTTTGGTGTTGTCATTGGGTTGTCATTGGTGGTTTTATGGCGTGGTCTCAGGTCTTTAATTGCATTGCTACTGGTGATGCTGCTGCTGTTGAATGAGCGAAACGCGCTACATGCACACGGGTACCCCCACTTACCTTATCTAGCGCAAATTGCATGTATGATTGCTCTCATCTGCATTGTGTATCGGTTTCGGGGCATTAGGAGGGTCTACATATCTCATCTATCCCTTATAACGGGCATTTGGTTCAGAATAGGTACCTAGATAGCTGAAATATGACGACGCTATCACCGTATGTGCTAAACCCTGTCTTCGTAGCCCTTCCCTAAATCTGATGGGATACTCTTGGTTGGATAGAATAAATCTAGAGACAGTTACGTTATGCGAATTAAATGCGTTTTAAAATTCCTGACGAAAAGAGATAAGTAACCGCCGGAATTCTTATGGTGAAATTTGAAGCATGGATGGGTATAAAACAAAAGCCCACATATTTCATAGTAACCTTTTTTCTTAGTCAAATTTTAGTTCCCAAGATTTAACAACCAATCAACCTTCAAGAGACGACTACTTGGAAAATCGAAAACTTCACATTCTGTTACCACAAACGAATTGCATTCAGACGAAATTGAGTTCGTTTCACGGCTGTCCAATCCACCTGTCCACTAGCCAAAGATCCTTCAACTTGAGCTAGGCAAACGAGAGAGGCATGGAATCGTTTGCTCTCGCAGCCCAGCATGCGGGCGCCATAAACCACGTACATACGATCCGGCTCGATCCTTCGGCGGCGGTTGCGATACGTGAGCTACGCATCGCAATAACAGTCGTCGTTGCGGGCTGGGTTGTTGTCCAGGGACTAAGAGTTCTCTATTCCCGAATTAGATGAGGCCATAGCTTCTACACCTACCTACGTATGGTTGTCTGGAGAGCTTGTCAGATTTTAGCACTCCCGATGTAATGCTGTGTTAGCATAGCATCGCCAAGAATAAAACAATTATACTTAATTTTCCGATGCTGGATCAACTACTTGAGCTGAGATTGGATGAGAGCAATAGGTATCGATGCTCGATATGCATCTCTAGAGAATGGCTTCTTTCTAATCGTCCAGTGTTCGCTATCCACTTGTAAAATACTTCGGCTTAGTGACTGTTAAATTGGTATACTAAGTTGATATGCTTGTAGACATCTGTATGAAACAATGGGGGCTAATCCTTGCAGGACCCACGTTTCTGGAATTGATATAATGACGGTGACTTATGTAGTTCCAATTCCCTATGACATTTCCTTATGCAACATTAGGTATCTATGTATTCTTCTTGAACGAAGCATTTGGCCAGAATTCAAGATGCGCCTCTCAGGTCTACAAAAAGAAGTTTTGTCATTGTACCGGAATTGTCTGCGGGAAACTCGCAAGAAACCAGCCGTTCGTATAGCCATCCTCTACACAATACGTGGCCGTCGAAGCTAACGAGCAATGATAGGCCACGCAGCCTCACTTTGAATCTTTCATTAGGTATTTCTACGCCCTACGATTCTACTTCGAGGCCTTCATTTCTTTGTTATAAGCTGATCTTGGCTTTACCTAGGATCGAATTCGAGAAGAGCATCGCGATTGATAAGAGGGATTTCGCTGCGATTGAGTTCCTGCTACGCAAGGGACGGCGCCAATTAGAGATATACTCTGCACCTGGTATCAAAGATATCAGATGAGTAAGACATCCATAGCTGCCTACCTACTTTCCATGTGTGCCTACTATATTCGTACCTGCCTAGTTATCCAACTTAGGCAAGTACATGCACCTATTCATGAAGTCATGGGCGATGCAGATCAGGACTACATATCCATGTTCTCGTGTATTTGAGCTTCATATGTTGTAGAGATGCTCTTAATTGGAATGGAAGCTACTCCCCTTTGTCATAAACGGGCCATGGCCCTAATGGCTTCCAATCTTGATCCACTGAATGTCATTGCTAAGCAATGACGACCCGGCTGGACTGTTGGAGAGTGAAGAATGGGGGGGAGACAAGGAAGACCCAGACTCTTCTCAACACAAGTGTCACGTCCGACCAGCCAATACAACTATTTCACAACATAGGTAGCTTTTTTCTTCTGGATTTTTGGGAGACCTTGTTTGGAATACAAACGATGACTAGGTTCGGGTTACCCTAGAGGGGAAGTCCAAATCGTCGACCAAAAATCACACACCCATCATCGGCGGAAACGGATAAGAAGCACTCGCAACAAGCCTCTGGCGCAGTATTTCGTAGTCCTTTGCCAGAACCATTAGCCAGAGAGTGCCAGCGACAGCGGAGAATTAGCCGAAAGAAAAATGGCGTCCGGGTCAGCAGGCGTTTGCCATCACGAGGAACGAGGGAGTCTGTCCGTGGCGATAAGCAATATTCTCTGATGCAGGTTTCGGAGTTCACTGAGGACCATCCCTATTGGGGTACCTTACGGCAGTCTCAAATCCCCAATATCAAACCTAAGGTAGTTTGCACCGCTGAAAATGGACGCTCACATCAGGACCGCGTTCCTACCCACCCCACCAATGATGGCAAGCCTCCAGTTAAAAAGGTAGAAAATGATGACAAGAAAGCGAGGGGGCGGCGACAAAGAGGTATGAGTACGGCAAGACGGAGTCAGGGGAGAGCTCGGGAGAAGCGATTCGGCCTTGCAGACCCTATCGTCTGGGACGCACTCAATCGATCGCTCGTTCAACAACGACGACTGTCATCTTTAATCATACCAGAGGGTAATGCCGCAGAAGCTATCCCGGAACTAAACGTCCCCTCCCGAACTTCAAGCCAACGCAAGGCTCTAAACCGCTTCACAAGGCAACTTGGAAAATATGCGCATGCCGCTGGAGCAACTGGCAAGCTTCCAATTATAACACCCACCGAGTCCGATTCCAAGGTATCATATCATACTATTCAACCATTGCTACCATACCAACAGGAATTTCAAGCTGCTGGTCTTGCGGTGACATCCGCGGAGCAGAGCCGGAGGCCTCTGCCTATACATAGAGACAGCCAAGCACATGTGAATCGTCTACCCGGAAACATGAAGCGTCCGAGGCAAATGAACAGTGAATTCGATGGGCAAAGTGACGCCGTAAACGAGGAATGGAGTTCGGACTCTGGTTCATTCATTGAATTTGCGCCGGCTGGTTATCCAGTCGAATCGGTGCCGCCTTCAAAATCTAAGTCAAAGCAGAAACCACCACCTAAGGAGAAGAGAGGCATCTTACCATGGTTTAAAAAGAATTCACCGGCGGTGGAAACCCTCGGTAACCAAACCGAGCCGCAACAACCTTGGCAGCTCTGGAAAGATGGGCAGGTTCAAAGCCGTGTGAAAACCATAGACTCGCGGAATCCACAAGACCGTCGTCATTCTCGCGCTCCTAAAGACCCATCAACTCGGATTTTCCACCCTAGCACGCATATGACACGCCCACCGAATTGGGCTACGCTTTCTCCTAACGCCGTGATTCCCTTAAAGCCGCCGCACGATATATCATCTCCTGCTCAAATCAAGCTGGGCGATCATGGGCGTCGTTCGGAGCCAGCGATTTCACGGGCTAACCCAGGGTTGGGAACTGGACAACCGATAGTACACACTGGCCTGCGCAAGCGAGACAAGCCTGTAGGTCGCTTACCTCGCCCCGAGACTATTGTGGAAGAGAAGGAGACGTCGCCGATCTACCCAGCGCAGACAAATATACGAACATATCCAAGACCTGAATCGAGAGATATACAAGTTCCCACTCCAGTGGCTGAGCAACCATTACACAATGCGTCACAGCAAAGCACACCTTCCACAGTTCCTTCATTGCCGTATCCAGCTCGGTATGCTTCTGGTCGACCTTCGTCACTAGAACGAGCATTGGATGAAGTTTCTCAACAACTTGATAAGATGGAACAGGAAGCTGACAGGTCAACCCAACTATACAGTCGCCCAGCAACTTTGGTGGAAAAGACGGACCAAAAAGAGCAGCACGCTTCTCCGTGTCGTTCTAGCCAACGGGCATCGATGACTATTCTCCCGCGCCGCCCAAGTCTGAAAGAGGAGTTCATATTCGTAGACAGAAAAATGCCACCTGTCAAGCCTCCCAAGCCAGAGCCGGAATCATTACGACCGCCGCACAGGTCTCCACCTCGGCCGCCGCCTAAACCTAACCGGGATGCTCCAACTCCGACTCAAGCCCGGGCAGCACCTAGTCCTCTTAATGAAAAGGTGTTGCCCACGACACCTCCAACCGAGGACATTTTACATGACTTGGATGTGTTCTTCGATTATGACGATGCGGATATTAATGACAGAGATGTCATCAAGGGTCTCCAGGTTGCCATACACGCAGCAGCGGATGACACGTATGATGTGTTTATACGGAACGAAACTGGGCTGAGGATTCGACGGTTCTTAGCAGATCTCAGGGCGGTGGGAGAGGTGCAACCGGGAGATTCGGCCGATCGAAGTGCCAGAGAGAGGCGGTCCGAGACTAGAAGGTTTCAACGTATACAGGATAGAAAAACCGCACATCCATCTAAATAATAGGCAGGCTATTCTACATTTGTTCCACTGACGTTACAAGGTGTTCAGACCAAGGCTTTTTCAGATACTGCGTGTTTAGGAGAGCGTCTCTTAGTATACAGAGGTACCTAGGTAGTTATCAGACTACCTACCCTCCTATCTAATGATACTCAATTCGGTATTAATAGTTGAAATCGTGGTGTCATTACGAATAACACTCAGAGGTACTAAAGCTAGGTACCTGTAAGTACATGTATGTACATGTACATAGGTGGGGACCTAGCGGGTACTTTATATGACATGCAGAGTACCTGTCATTCCGCCTCATCGCTGCGGTCTCTTAGGTACTCTGAGCAAGTTCTCAGGTACCGTCCATAATCTTGACCCGATTGCGGCTAAGCAACCAGACAAACAGGCACGATCCACGCTTACGAATCATTCTAATTAGAGAGAATCTTCCAATCATTATAGCTCTTAGGATCCTCTAGACCGCATTGATTTTGCCTTTGCAACCATTGTAGACCATTGCCTCAAATTACAATACAACATCGCAACACAATACAATACAACTCGGCTTCGGGCGAGGGCTAGCGTTTGTTCAGATATAGATCGATGTCGACGACAGTCACAACGAGGACGATCGGCCAGGCTGCCGAGCCCTCTGCGAAACATCGCGCCTGTGATGAATGTCGTATGTGTTTGGCAACTTATTCACTTGTCACAATGAAGATTCGGACTTACAAATCGCCACAGGCACACGTAAGCTAGCATGCTCCAAGGAGCCAGATGGTTGCTCTCGTTGTAGACGTGAAGGTATTCCTTGCCACTATTCTCCCCAGAAGCCCATGGGCCGGCCTCGGAAACGACCCCGGGATGAGTCGAATAACGAGGACACAGCCGTGGCACCGGCGACTGAGAATACCATGACAGAGATTCCGCAAGATACAGCAGATCCCGGTCTCGCTTTGATCAATATTTTGACCGGAGGTGAGGGCGATTACGATATGCTAGGAAATGGATCATTATTATCATCGTCCTCATCAAAAGGATACTCCTGGGATTTTGGTTACACAGGGGACAGCCTTGGGGATATCGGCTTCGATCCGGTGCCTCAGCACGCACCGTTATTTTCCCCGTCTAACATCGATCCGTCGCTATTTGTTTCGGCGGCCGAACCCCCAGGTGTGGAACAAGTGCCGAACCTGTCACCCAATTCAGCTAGCACCCCCGAGAATGTAGGAGGTTCGTGCAGCGCTCCACCGCCGCAGACGCCTCCGGCAATTAATTGCGCGCATACCGCAGCACTGTACCTGGCGCTCGATTCGATGCAGAAGGTGCCCGAGGGTGTGGAGAACGGAATCCGACATGCGAGGAGGGCGTCCAGAACGGCGTACGACGTGGTTTATTGCCCAGTCTGCTCTTTCAGGATCGAGCCCCCGGACCGCGCGGCGTCCTCAGACATCATGCGCAACTTCCAGAACCTCATGATGCTTGCCACCTTGATCCCAACTATTGTGCATGCCTATGAGAATATACTACGTGTAGTCGATGAGGAGACTACTAAGGCGGTGGCGGAGCGCCGTCGACTCATCTTCAAACTAAAGGGATTCGGTGGCATCATGTGGGGTGACGAAAACACCTGTAGCAATGGAAGTGAAACTCTCAATCATCTCGAGATGGAGCCGGCGATGTGGCGGCTTACTGTACGGGCGCTCCTCAAGGCCGACGTGTACGGGCTGTCGGGTTTGGACTGCGATATCACCGCGACGTCGCCGCTGCATATCGGCCTCAAGGACATCGTCCTCCAAATGGAGCAGAAGTCGAAGACGCGGCACGCTGTACTAGACGCCATGGTACACTCTGGCGCGTGGCAGCTGCCCAACTGCGGCCTCGGGATGCACAACGAAGGCGAGACACCGACATGCCAGAGGGTGATTGCGATTGCGAAGGCGTCGATCGATCAGCTCATTATCGCCTGATATGATTGATCAGTTTGCTCCCCGGGTAGTGATTCGATTGCGACACATGTGCATGTAGGTGTTCTGGAGATTTGCTACGACGTATTCCAAATCGTTGGGGGATCTCAGTAGTAGCATTGGTATATGATGCATTGACCATACTCAGTCGAAACAACGCGGCCATAATAGGTTGGTTTTATGCCACAACTAAAAGCAGATACTAAAGCACGATACTGACGTAGAATGACTTTCCTAGAACAACTTCCCCACGGGCATTGACGAGGATGGGACATTTATATCGCCTTGGAGATGACTGTATTTGGAAACAACCTCCTGGCAACTGTCATGGCTAGAGATGTCATGAACTGCAAAATCAAATCAACCCACTCAACCCAGTTATGAGTAATAAATTCACAAAAAGTAATAATCGTACTCTTAGTATTTTAGTCTCATGAAAGAAGGGTGATGTCGCTCAGATGCTAGGTGTACTATGTACCTAGGCAGCTAGGCTATGGGTGAAGATCGAACTAATACCTAGTGTTGCCTCATGTATGGCGTTGTTGGGGATCCAATTGTAGCCTCTATATTTAGCATCGTGCGGCGAAGTGTCGTACCGCTTAGGTAGGTAAGTATAAGCTTTGGCAGCTTTTATGTACCTAAACGGAAACCCACCTCAAGCTTTCGATTCGCTGTTGTACCTGCATGGGGTAAAGGATGACAAGATACTTATGTACCAGGATTTTTCGCAGTGGATCAGTAGTACCGTCAGGTAGCTAATAACACGACACGATTTGAGTACATAGGTCTCCGTAGTCATAGCGTCAGACCATGCCACAATGGCCTTAGCTGAGTCGGGCTAAGTTCAAGTTAGCGAACCAATCTGGCATGTCGGAAGTTGACCTTGCATCATTGTCAATTGAGGACACGGTTTGTCTAGCACACATTAAAAGCTCACCGGAAGGGTGAATAATAATAATAATAAATCGGGAAACGGTTTCAACGATCATTTACCAACTCTTTCTCGCAACTCTTCGTAACTCATCTCAACTCTTTTCGGACTCGACACCATACCATACCACCACATCCTCACAGTCAGCCGCGTGAGTTGGGTCTAAAAGGCTAGGTCCTTTCTACGTCGCGGCCCGTCGAATACCGAAATTAACCCCAACCAACTTTCATACGTCCCTCGTATCTTTTCTAGGTAGTGGACATTCTTCGCGCGCACACCTACACATATACACATACATATACATCCTCCCCCCCAAAAACACAGCCGGCCTGGGCTACATCGAAACGCGACAATCCCCCCCAAAATGGCCCAGATCAGAGGTACAGCCGGCTACCACCTCGGTGGTAACCAAAACCCCTTCGGCGGCTCCAAAGGTGACGCTGCCGACCCGAGTCCCCTAGACGCCATTAGGGAACAAACTAGTAAGATTGAAGATGTTCTGGACACCCTCAGCGAACCTATTAAGCCGTACGTCAAATACCTCACTCTCCTGTGCCTGTGCGCCTAGCTCGGGGGCTAACACGCTGTTTTCTACTACAGATATCTGCCGGCCATTGGACGTTTCCTCATCGTTGTCACCTTCCTCGAGGATGCCTTACGGATTATAACACAATGGAACGATCAACTGGTATATCTAAATTCATACAGGCATAGTACGTTTCAAGGGCCTTTCTAAGCTCAAGATGCATATATTTTTATCCTAACCTAACACGTTGCTAGTTCCTAGCGGCCTCACGCATCTGTTCCTCGTTGTCAACGTCCTCACCATGGTTGCTTGCTCTACCATGGTCATCATCCGAAAGCATTCCGACTACGCCGTCGCCGGCCTTATGGGAGTTGTCGTCACTCAGGCGCTTGGATATGGCTTGATCTTCGACCTCAACTTTTTTCTCCGAAACCTCTCCGTCATCGGTGGCCTCATTATGGTCTTATCCGACTCTTGGGTTAGGAAGACTAAGGCCTTCGCAGGCCTGCCTACCCTCGACGAGAAAGACCGAAAGATGTACTTCCAGCTAGCCGGCCGCATCCTGCTGATCTTCCTGTTCATCGGCTTCGTCTTCAGCGGAGAGTGGTCCGTCTGGAGAATTGCCGTATCTGTGATCGGTCTGATCGCCTGCGTCATGGTGGTGGTTGGATTCAAGGCCAAGTTCAGCGCTACTCTTCTCGTTGTCATCTTGAGCGTCTTCAACATCTTGGTAAACAACTTTTGGACTGTAAGTTTTCGCCACTTAAATATATATATATGGATAGGTGTAAGCTGACTGTAGGCACAGCTCCACGAGCACCACCCCCACAAGGACTTCGCCAAGTACGACTTCTTCCAGATCCTGTCCATCGTTGGTGGCCTTCTGCTGCTCGTTAACAGCGGTCCGGGCCAGTTCAGTATTGACGAGAAGAAGAAGGTCTACTAGCCCACCAGAGTTTGCCAGACCAGCACGACGAAAACTCTTACCCCTATGATGGCACTTGGCATCGCGATCGCATGAGCCTGGGTCTTTTTCTGTTTTTTGTGTGTGCAGCATGTGCCGATGCCGACTGAGGCACACATCATGTGGCGTAACGGGCGTAGAGCGAAATTACTGGATTGTTGCTTTCGGCTGGAGGAAAAAAATAGCTGGAACATGCGCAGCCCCCTGTTGCTGCCTACCTCGTGAGAGAGGTATCGATTGTTGAAGGGGAGGAAACCAAAAGAAGTCCATACAACAATGTAAAGGAAATGAGAATTGATGTTGCTGACACTGCGCATGCATGGCTTTGTAATATGTAGGCTTAAAGTCCAACCTGACGACTCCTTGTGTTTTGCTTCGTAGAAAAAAAGACCTAAAGTCCCAACACTGCAGGTGACAATACCCTATGCGCCTTAATAATATCCGTTCAGCATACAATGACCTGATAACATCTTCAAGATGCCTATGTTACCTTTGAAGGGCCCTGTAGATGAGCATTAGCTCGGCATCTAATCATTGCAGATTTGGAGAAAGATAGATACAACAAACGAAAAGGCAAAAACTCTGGGAAATCTTTCTTTGCTTGTTTTATTTATTTATAATTCTTTCATATTGTACAAGTAATGTGACACGGGTCTAATTGCATGGCAAGTTATGTCGTTTTGACCTTGGATCCTGGGGCCCTCCGGGAAAGAATCCCGCTCCCTTGGACCAACTTCCACAGACACCATAAGTAGCATAGAACAAATCCAGCAGCACCCACACCTACGTTGGCAACAACCCAGAGGTCAGGTTTGTCGAGAGGTGGGGCGACAAATAAGTCTAGTACATGCCAGACGCCGATAACGAGGTAGAAAGCACCGTGAACGATGGCTGTTATCCACTGAACCCATATGTTTTGCCCTTCCTCGAAGTACGCGCTTGCTGACAAAGGGGGTAGACCCAGTAGATATGCCCACAAGAGTGTGAGTACGGCATAGGGCATTCGTAGATCAACCCTCTGTAGTAAGGGAAACATTGTCCACACACCAACGAGATTACCAAACCCAACCCACGATCGGACTTCTTTTCCTAGACCCTGCTTTCCAGCAAGGAGTACAGTCATGGGGAGAAGGGGAAGGAGCGCACTCTTCTCGTGAACCTGGTAGCTAAAGAGGAAGAAACCCCAAGCGGTGGCGCTGAAAGCGTAGGGTAGAAGTTCCCTGCGGGGTTGCAGAAATATAAAGAGACAAGGCGGAGCAATCGAGGCGAGCGTGGCGAGGAGCGAGACTCGTTGGAGGAATTCGGTTGGATACTGGCGCAACTTAATGACCACGTTTGCTGCACACCAGAAATTGGCAACTTTGTCTTCAAACAGCCCGCGCGCAAAGGGGAAGACGCGATGGACCATCTGGACCATCTGCTCAACTACCGGATAGTAGAAAGCTTCGGTATCTAAGTAGTCTGACAGAAAGGCGAAGATGGGCAGCGGGGGCCGCGGGCCATCAAGGTCAGGTCGTGAGTCAATTCCACGGCTCGCATCGTGCAGTGCACCTAAGACGATGGGTAAGACAAGTACTGCGAAGGACGCAAGTGTGACAGCAGCCGTTCCCACGAATCGCGCGATATTGATGCGAGGAAAGGTGCAACTTCCTAGGAGAAAGGCAAATACGGCTGGCGCATAGTACAGTGCCATTTGCTTGAACCCCAGGGCCGCGACAAAGAATACGGCGGCCCACATGTTTCGTCCTGCTACCATGCTAGACATACTCGCCAAGACGAAGCCGAGCATGACCGTGTTGTACTGAAAGTGGACGTGATCGATGAGAATAGTAGCAGGTTGCATGAGTATAGCAACAAGAGCTACCGACGCCGTCCACTGCGCGACCCCGGACATCCTGCTGTATCTCCTAACAAATGTCACGGCGGCGGGTACGTAGATGAGGTATTCCGACACGATAACAGTCGCCCTCATGAATACCTTGAGGGTTGGGTCATGCGAACCTCGCGAGGTGTAGAGCGCAAACCACGACGGGTCGATGAGAGATCCCACCTTACCGAGCAGCCAGCTGTGATATGCGGTCAAGGGGGGATAATCGAGACCCCACCACTCCAAGTCGTGGAAATACCATTGCGATATTGGTAGATGCGTCGTGATTTCCATCCAGTGCCTCTGTGCTTCGTAATCACCGAACATGGGTGGCTTGCGGAAACCTAAAGGCCAGGGCATTATATGTTAGCCAATTAAGTTGGGTGAGATTCGAGAAGGGTTGGGACAAACCTGAGTATCCCCAGAGGCCAGCAGCCCACCTGAACAAGCCAACGACCATGAGAATGAGCGGCAAGACCTCCCATTGCGAAAGAGAGCTCCTGGCAGGCCAGAGGAAAGCTGCTAGAGGAAATGAAGGGGTTCGAATGAGAGCTTCGGGTTTGACATTGACGGCGGCGTTGTCAAAATGTGCTATCTTCTTCCCCTTGCGCCGCGGCTTGTGCGCCGGGGATGGCGACGCACCAGCCATGATCTCTACCTTTGTTTCTTTCTTTTCTTTCTGGTTTTCACCGTTCGATCGTTGAGCGCAGCCTCAATGCTAAAACCATCTGAGTGAGCTGCCCGGAGGTTGGACGAGGTAGAATTGAGAGTTTGCCAAATTTTCAATCTGATAATTTCGTATTTCGTGTAATACATACAGAACATGGTATGAATTACCTCCCCTAGCTACTACGTACCCAACTTTTTGGACAAGGGTCGTTAAACGTGTCACAGCAGGGACCTGGGGAACGTGGATCCATGCTACCTACATAGGTACATCTCGGTATCCCGGTTAAAGCATAACCTGATTGCTACATACCAAGAAGCTACCAAGACAAAGCATGAATGAACTCAAACTTTTAGCCATAACAAGCCGAGTGACTTTCATGATTGATATATAACAGTCTTTACCGTCCGTGCCTGTTGTCAGGAGAATAAAACGAGATTAAAATCTTATTTTGTTGCTAGCGTTGCGATCCCGAGTTCTTTGACAATATTCTCTTAACATGCCTTTTCCATTCTCACTACCTACTACATCGTCATTCTCTTTCTCGTCAAGCTTCACATGCGAGTCCCACCCCTCACTAACACTGAGCGCCAGTACACACCGAGGGGTCGTGAAGGACTCCTTGAAGAAGCATAAACGACTTCCCGCAGCATCTCAGCCGCCCAATTTACCATCGATTCTTTCCAACTTAAATAGCTATCTCCCATATCTCCTTGCTATCGATGCTGGCTTGGGCAACAAGACAGTCTCGGCTGAGGAAGTTAGCGTCGTCCTGACTTCCACCCCTGCCATTCAATGGCGCCCGACCTTGTCAGACCATGCTGTGCCTGGGAAGGAGATGGCCAGAGTCAAAGTCCAGTCTCTAGAATATGAATTATTCTTCACTCTTTCTACCGTGGCCTATACCCATACACTTCTTGCCCGTTCTTCTCTACATCCGCTTTATGTCACTTCAGGTGCGCCGCTCAGCACGCGAGAGCGCACTACGGCTATTGCCACAGCTACAAAACACCTATTAGATGCAGCGTCTGTGCATGACTATCTTGCTCGTCGAGCCGAGAGTCTTACCACTACTCCCCCTTGCGCCGATATTGCCCAGCCCACCTCTCGTGCCATGTCTTCACTTGCCTTAGCCGAGGCAACACTACTTGCCGTTCTAAAGGATGATCCATACCCGGCCGTCGTTGCGCAGGACCGCAACGCGAATGACCGGGAGTGGATGTATAAAGCACCCGAGATACCAAAGGTCCGAGCCCATCTATTTGCTCGGTTGTGCCTCGCAGCTGCAGATCACGCAGCGCAAGCATCTTCCCTATGCCAGTCACAGGGAAAAGGGATCCCTAAACTCAACGAAGCATTGCTACGATATCTAGAGGACTTTAGAAAGACTAGCCGGGCAAAGGCGTGCCGGTTCTTTGGCATTGATGCTGAGCTATCAGGCCAGACCGGGAGTGCTATCGGTTGGCTTCGATGCGGTCTTCAGGAACTCGGAGTCGAGCCAAAAGATATCAAAAAGGGCCTCAGCCTCAGCCGGATGAAGAAGGACTGGTCTGAGAGGCGCGAGGATAAAAAGGTCGAAAGAGGCACTAAATGGGGAGCGGATGCCGGCAAACTAGAAGAAATTCGAATCATCGAAATGTTGGATGTAAAATGGACGAAAATTAACGACACTGTAAGTTTCATAGAAGAGGAAAAATTCGAGTGATCCA
This sequence comes from Hypoxylon fuscum, assembly GCA_022578945.1. Classification (NCBI taxonomy): domain Eukaryota; kingdom Fungi; phylum Ascomycota; class Sordariomycetes; order Xylariales; family Hypoxylaceae; genus Hypoxylon; species Hypoxylon fuscum. The sequence continues at coordinate 68,173 of MU399889.1, read as the reverse complement.
AAGCACGCCGTGGCTTATGTTTTGAACAGATGCTCACTCAGGCTATCCCGTCTCCGGGGACGCTGCTGGCTGGTCTTCCGTCCGGAAGAGATATGCATACGATCAAACCCTACCGGCTTCCCGAGCTAGAAACGGAGTCGCTCGAGGCCATGCGCGCTCCTCCAGATCGAGTAGATGATTTTGGAGACGAGCTGCTGAGTTCAGATGACGACGAGCGAACCGCTGTCGCGACCCCAGTGGGCGCATTCCCCGGCACGCAAGACCAATATGACCGCAGCGCGAGTACGAGGTCGTATTACTAGCAGTCGCGACTTTTTCCCTCATAATTGGATGTATATTGCTGCGGTAGAACTGAGGAGGACTTTCGATCCACATGGATCTCCTTCTCCAAGATGGCATTCAGGGGCGTCGCAGTTTCGTGGCGCTCTCTTTATCATCTCACATGTGATCATCATGGACATCCCAGTCCGCAGTAATTATATGGTTGCCTCGTCGGCATAGGTGCCCCAGCTAGGCGACTTAGGCAAGCATGCTTCATCGCAATGCTCCTTTCGTGAGCCTACTAACCATGACTTCTAGGTGCGGTGTTTCATACGATGGCCTACAGTCTATGCAATAAATAAACCCCTATCAAAGTCCAAAGGCCTGGTTAGCCTTAAACTAAAAGGTCGTGCTGGCTGCATACTTTACTTCTAACCTACCAGTGATGACCTGATCTTTCTGACTGGTGGCAGATAGACTGGGGTTGTGCAGCCTTGACAGATCACACATAATACACGTAACTTGACCCTTATCAAGGCACTTCATCTCAGCGGTTCATGAAGGGTCAGCTTATGTACCTGGGAATCTACAAATTTTCTACACACCTATAACAGTCACAGTAAGCGAGAAATAGCGATTCCACTAGATGTATTTAGGAATCTAGTGATAGGAGGTTTACCACTTTCCTGGCCCGCAATTTGAGCCTTTGCGGTTGTAATTCCTCATGAAAATCTTTTTAATTTGCAATTCCCTTAGGAGACCTAATTTTACCTACAAACGCCGTTGGTGGTGTCATGAATTGGTTACATGCAGCCCTCCAATGCAAAGCAGAAGCTAGAGAGGTATTTTGTCACCCTCGTACATCTACCACGTATAGACCATATTCGTGACCTGCGGCTTCAGAACCTGGCACTTCTTCTTGAGCGTCTTGACGGCCTCGAGGAACAGCTCGTCACTATCCCATTGACCGGTGCTCTCGATGGAGAAGATAAAGTGGTCTCTCCTTCGCCCAAGCTTGACCTTGCCCTCGAACTCGGGGTGCCGCAGGACCTCGCGGCTGACGGTGTCGCGCATCGGATCTTTAACTACGGCCTTCAGCTCGCCCTCGTGACCGTCGTACCCGCTGCCCTTTTTTCGCGCATCCTGTCTCGTCACATGCTCGAGCCCAATCACGCCCGGCATGAAGCAGTTGGCGAACTTGTGGGCGTCCTCACCTACGATCGGCTTGGTGATGGTGATGGTGGGCATTAGGCGGTAGCTTGCTGTGGCGACGGGCGACCACTTGGCGTGGTCCCAGCCGAAGCCCTTGTGCATGTGGATGTCGATATCCAGCTCCTGGCCCGGCCGCAGCTTTGCGATCAGGATGTCAGGGTGGAAGGGTCGGATCTCGTTCTCGCCCGAAAAGTAATCCTCCTGTTCTCCTATAGGGGTGAACGTGATATCCTTAGCGTAAATGTGCGCATTGTGGTACAGCTCTTTGGGATCCTTTGAGTTTGGTGGCGCGCTAGCGTTGTGTGTGCACTTGGCCACGAGCTTGAGGCAGACGGTATTGTAGTCGTACGTCGTGTCATACGTCCCTTGGCCCTCGGTAGGTTTTTGCCAAAAATACAAGTTCTCTCGGATGCCTCGCTTGCCGCCGGTGAAGGGGATGAGGCCGAGTCGGTGGGCCAAGACTTCGTCCTGGATGACAGAGGTGTTGTTATTGATGAAGACGGTATCGATGGCGAGGGTGGGGATCTCGGCGATGAGGATGCGACGGAAGGCGTTGGCTATAGAGGCATCAACGCCGATGAGGGAGAACTGGGCGTCGAACTGTTCGTTTTGGTGCCATTGAACCTTGAAGCTCTTACGGAAAGCATCTTTGTCCCATGCGTGATCTTCGTTCGCATAGTTATCCGGGTAATCGGTTGAGACGGTATTGGTGACGGTTTCCTTGTTTATACCCACGATCTGGCCAACTAATTGTCAGTTCCAACATCATAAATGAACATTGAGTTATACTTGTCATACGTTGCGCTCATCTAGATTAGCCGCGCTGGGCGGTTGCAGTCGTCCTGACGAAGGTGCCATGATGTGTGATTTGTTGGTGTGAATGGACAATTGGAAGTAGAATAAAAAGAGAGAGAAAAAATATTGCGACCGATGAGAAACCCCAGTATCTTATCTTATCTTATCGGATGCTTATCCCTCATCATTAACCCCACGCCCAGTCGCTGTTACCTCAACCCCTCTAGCTTTCTGCCTAGTGCAGCAAGTAGCCCCACTCAAATTTAATACATAACACAGCTCTTCCTCCAGCAATCTTGTCCTTCTCTTCCTTTCCTTTTCTTCATACTTACCTTGTTCCAAGAACCCTCGCTCAAGAATGAGGGTTCTTAAGGGGGAGGACCTGCATTGCACAGCGCGGAGTCGGCCCTCTTCTATTATCCCTCGTGGATCGTAGGGAGCGCAATTTTTGTTGTCTTCTGTTTTCGTTGTGACCGGCGCCTTGACGCGTCGCCACGAGGAAGATGATGATGCTCCCACCAGTGGTTTGTTGTAAATACGTGTAGATTACAACGAATTTCTTAAAAGTTACCTTGACACGAAACGATTGCAATGCAACTTGCCTTTGTAGGCGTCTCTTTTATCAGGAGGTATAATATAGAACATGAGATACATGGGTAGAATACACGAATGTCGAGCACCTCGGCTCCCATTCGGCTCCCATTCACTAGCAATATACATAGCCCTTAGTAGGTTCTCCCTCTCTCTTTCATTTAAAACAGCTTGCTAAATTTGATCCCATTGCCTGCAGCTTGGTCCATGAAGAAGTTCTTCAGAGGTCCCATAGCGTTGATCGCATTGAGCCCCAGCGACCGCAGAGGAACCAGCGGCCCGCTACCTACCGAGTAGACCTTGTGTAGCTTGTCGCAGACGCCGAGCAGGACGTGGTTAGGGCCGTACCTTTCCGAATTATATGGTTCTAGAGACATGCGCACACCGAGATCCTGGCCGTGCGACACTGCATACTCGATTGTCCGTGCCAGGCTCTCGACGTCGCCCTGGCCCTGGTTGAGGCCCTGACCGGCGAGTGGGTTAATCGTGTGAGCGGCATCGCCTACTAGCGCGACCCGCTCACCAATGTAGGTATCTGCATGTCGCATCTTCAACGGGAACGATGCCACGGTGCCCTCTTGTACGCCTACGACCGTCTGCGGTATCATTTGTGAGTTGAGCTGCGTGTGCTGTAACCTCCAAGTCAGCTCGTCTTCCTGACCGGAGCTTAAGGTGTGCATGAATTCGAGATCCACGGGGCTGAGCCGGAAAGCCGCGTTGACTAGTGCGATGAAGTCTTTTGCAGACAGGCTCTTCAGGAGCGCGGCATTGGAGGGCGTGGTGGACCAGACAAGAGTCGAGTAGCTCCCTGGCAGAGGTAGCATAGCGATGGGCCCCGTAGGTAGGAATCTCTGATAGGCAATCTTCGTAGCATCCCCTCCGCCCCAGCCAAGGCCCTCAAGTTCCAGCGTTGCCACGACGCCGTGTCGTTCGTAATCCCACCCCCTACTCTCGATGCCTGCAAATGCCCTCACAGGGCTATTTGCCCCATCTGCGCCTACAAGGAGCCGTGCCGCCAATTGCTTCTCGCCCGTAAGATGAACAATCGGCCACTCTCGAAAATCCAGCTCCTCGGTTTCCTCCCCTAGCGTGATATTCTCGACCTTTGCCCCGTCGTATATTGTTACGCCGCCCAGCTCATCGAGTCGACGCAGCAACCCGGAAGTCAGGTTTAGGTTCTCGTTCATATACGCGATAGTCTTCCCTTGGCCAGCAGTCCCATCGCCGTGACCCCACTCAAATTCGATCCGCGCATCGGTCACGCCGTCCCAAACCTGCATCTCGTGATACGGCTGCACCCGGTCGCGCTGCACGTGGTTCCAAGCACCGATGCGGTCGAGGAACAGCGCGGATGTCGGCGTTAACGAGCTACATCGATTCGAGTAGCGATCGGGCGGTAGTTTCCATGATCGGACTTTCCGTAGGTCCTGGGCTTCGACGAGAGCCACACGTAGGCCGGCGGTCGTCGGATTTGACCCTGCCCATATATGATTAGGTTGTGCCGCAGCATTGGTACGAACGGGTTTGCTTACGGAGCGCGGCTAGTAGACTCAGACCGGCTGGCCCCCCACCCACGCAGACGACATCGTATATGTCCGGCTGAACAGAGGTACTGGCATAGGATCGGGTCTGTCGGGGCAGGATCCGGCGACTACAACTTCTACATAAGCTAGAAAGTGGCCTAGGCAGCTGACGTCTTGAAAGAACAATACAATTCATTTTCTTTAGATGGCAGCATTGAATTTGAAGAGATGAAATGATCGTCATATTACAATGGAGCTTGGACAAATTGAACAGGGGTTAACGTCGGCCGAAGTTTTACCATATACATCTATCATGTTCAATTTCACCTGAGAATAAATATTTCACGTCATGATCACTCAGAACGTAAAATGAAAACTGTGCCCTTAACAATCTCATACCTAGGTACTTAACCTAGTACTTATAACTTCAAGTTTCCCCCTTTTCTACAGAATTAATGGGTGTATTTACCTGGGAATAGAGCCCCCGATTCCAACCAACCATACCAGCTTGAGTAGAAATGCAGATATCATACCAACCAACCAACCCAAACCAACCAGTTGCACCAGTTTCCCAACCTACACCTATTTGATGACAAACTAACCCAAGGCCCTCACTCGACATGAAATTACGATGTTTTCAGGTCTTCTCCTACGTCCTCTCGTCGTTTGAAGATGTGGGTGTTGGGCTCACGTACGGTGCCTCGGGAGCGGCTGGAGCATGAGCGTCAGTAGACTGACCACCGCCACCGCCGCGGGCATCGTTGTCACCCACTGCGATGCCAATGCCCGTCATATCGTCGTCTCCCGCACCCATCACCGAGTCGACGCCGTCAGAATGCTCGGCGTAGCTCTTGAGGTCGTCCTCGGCGTCGTTGAGAACCTGCCGAGCGGCGTTCCCGTTCTCGTAGCTGCGCCTTGTGTCGCCGGGCGTGACCGCTGTATCATCTAGGAGGTCGAGGAGGCGTCGGCCGTGCTTGGCGAGGATGATCTGCTTCTCCGCGCGCTCGATGACGGCACCGAACTCCGTGTCGTAGGCTTCCTTTAAATTCTTACGGGTCTAGTCCCGCGCAAACACGCCTCATGTCAGTAGGATTTTCCAAGAAACTAACCCGAGCAGGAAAATGGGTCAGATAAAGCAACGTACGATATTCGTCAGCTGTGCCTCGGCGACCAAGTTCTCGGCCTCGGCCCTCACCAGCTCCTGCTCGAGGATCACGAGGCGGGTGCTCTGAGGCTCCTTGAGCTTGAGCTTCTGGATCTCGTCCGCGATCTTGCCCTTGGCGTCGCGGCTGGGTTGCACGCTCTTCTCCGTGTTACGAATCGTCTTCAGGATGCCACGGGCCTCGTCTAGGTTGTGGGCGTAGTTTTCCTCCTGGGCACCGAGTTCTGACAGCACAACGCCCACCTTGTCGCTGATATCGGACACGGCGTCGTCCCCCGTCTGCTCGCCCCATTCCGATAACTGCTTCGCGATTGTTTCGCGTTCGCGTCCTGCTGCCTCGTGTGCCGATACTAGGTTGTTCGTCGATTTTATGACTTGGTACAGCCGCCGCGAGAGTTCCGGCTGTATGGACCCTCGAAGCGAAGCAAATGAGAAGCCCTTTTTACGGGCGGGGGTTGGCGAACTCGTGGAGTTGCCCTTGTTGGAGCGGATGGAGAGTGAGCGGTTCCTATTCTAAGCGTTAGCAAGTCTCAACATTTCTCGGCTGCGCGGATTGATGAGCAGATGGGGGATTTTCGAAGGAAGTACAAATAAGTTGATCCCAAGGAACGACTGCTGTCTTTGCGATTGAGTTGGGACATTTTCTCGGGCTCCGAGATGTCTTTCGAATTACTGCCGAAGAACTGAAAATCCATCATGACCTACATGTTGATCGAGGCAAAGCTATAATCCCTTGTTTACCAAAGTTCTTTCTTTTGGCTACGACAACTGCAGAATAAGTCAGTCGGTCGGTCGGTACTGCTTCTTCTTATAACCTTCATGTTCCCTGGATCTGTGGTTTCCGAGTATGATTTTCTGGTCCATGAGTAATCTCCCTGCAGCCCCATGATGCAGTAGCGGCCAATATACCACTCGCAGCACAGGGAGTCGCGGAGAGCCTTAGGTATGTCTTCGGGGCTTATATCTACGTGAAAGTATCGATAAAGAGGACTTACATAAATAGATACCACTTAGTCTTAGCTAAGTGAGGGCCGCCGTCTCCGAGCAGGTGTCTGGTGTTACCTATTCAAGTGGGTCTTGATATGTATATTCGAACTGGGATCTGCTATAAGATAGACAAAGAACTACATACCAGGAAGCATTTGGTTATATTAATTCGGTTGAGCTATCACATCAAAATATCTACCTGACACCTGACGTACGAAACTAGGATCTCATGAAAGCGAAATTTTTTCCACCATAAACCCCTCCTCAGCTCTATGTAAGCAGACAGACATCACATCACATTTGCATAAGGAAACATGGATGCGCTTACGAAGGTAGCGTCGAGCTTCGTGAGGAAAGCCTGGATATGTTGGACATGGCAGGTTTGGTGGATGACGACTAAAGGGAGCTAAAGAACTTATCATGATGTCATTCCTCTAGAACTATCTGTCTGTCTTTTGGAGAACCCATGAATCGACCCCGGCTTGGCACAAGAACCCCACCTTCTCCACCAATCGCTCTGATTCCTTTCGATAGCACCCTTGACCTGCCTAGGTGCGTATGCCAAACATCGTTGGAGAAATCTTCGTAATTCGTCCGAAAAAGAATAAACAATTAAACCCAGTATTAGATAGCCCTATAATAATTCATTTTATATCCCTCCAACCATATATTCCGTATTACATGTGTGTATTTCTCTAGCTTGCTGTGCTAATAAGTTTATTGTAAGACGAAGTGAAGACTCGCAGTCGATAAAATCTCTGCTATTACGTAGGAGGTCGCTGTCGTGTAGTGGAAAAGGCGAATATGATGATGAGGATTTAGCGGTATCTCGTCTGGCTGGTCCTCTCGACCAAGACTGGAGTGCTTCGTCGGTAGCTAGTTGTGCTCACCCGCGGGCTGTGGTGGTGATGTGAGTTGTAGCTAGCCCGCGGCGTCGACGTGCGGTCATGGTGATGATGGTGGGCTTGTCTCACGGGGATGTACTCCTCGTGGTAGTAGTATTTTCGTGAGGGCTCGGCGCGGAAACACATCTTGCTCGTCGATGTAGAGATGGAGATATGAGTCGTGCTTAACGTCATTTAGTTGCTGTCGAGTTTCTGGGGGTGCGGCTGGCTTATTAAACCCCAAGCTACGTAAATGCGGTTGAAAGAAGCCTTATTAAATGCTAGAAAATGACAAGAGACTTTTCCTTGCTAACTCCCAAACCTGATCTATAGGCGTAGACGGTTGATGAAATGGATAGAATGAAGAAGGACTAGAAGCAGACCTCGAGAGAGTGGGAGTCAGATTAGGTATTTATCCAATCTCGTATGGCCAAGGTCAGCCTTGCTGACTCCAAAATGGTCACAAGGGAACAAGAACATTAGTGCTACCCTTCCTTTACCTCTCACACCGAAAGAACACATCTTAGCATAACTAGATCATCGACACTAGGATGCACGTATTGTTCAAGATCCTCGAAAAAAAGATCCTAAAAAGATCCCTGCAATCCATGCAGCTAATATCGACATGCAGGTGGGACAAAAACTTGGTACCGCAACTTGAGAGGTTCTTGCGCCACACACACAACCTATCAAGAAACCAGACGTCACTTGTCTAGAGACTGCCAAGGGTTCCGTATCTCTGGTTCTTACAACTCATCTATCCGAGCTCGTACGAACAGGTCCTGGTCGCATGGTCTAAATCGTTCGTGGCGACCCTATAACACGAGATGGGGTCGTTGCATTATCCGTTGCAGCTGGGGTGACCTGATTTCTCGTCTAGAACAACTCGTGTCAAACGAACGGACCTTAATTATCCTGTGCCTGATCTCGTGTCTGTAGTCAACATCCACCGTGATACATACCCGTCTGCAAGGTATTCCGCCCTGTTCTACAGCATATGCCAGACGTGGTCAGATAGGTAGTCAACGAAAAGAAAACAAAAAAACAAAAACAAAAAACAGTTTCACTACTTACGAATGCAACGTGCTGTCGGAATACCGGGTACGCATTGTTGTGCATTCCGTTCCGAAGTCGTCTTGTAGGCAACCTATGATGTTGCGCCGACGTCAGCCCGCAGGCCTAATCGCAGCCAAGTGCCGCCAGGCTAGTCTTAGCTCGGACCCATCAACGAAGGACCCTTGAATTATACACACATGTAAAGGTAAGGGTAGTTGACGACACACACCAAACCTGTATTCCAACCTGTAGCTAACCCATTACACACCATCATATAGAAAAAAAGGACAGCTTCAAGCATGAGTCCATCGATGTCGAGCAAAGAGTCGATCACTTCAATTTGTTCGATACCCGGCAGCTTGGTCGATTTCCGACACCGAGGAATTGGAGACAATTACTTCATCGACTACTGGCATAATTCAGTTCACTTGTTTTCATTTGCGCCAGATCTACGACGCATAGGCTAGTCTACCTAGTTTTCCAGGGCCGTCATCAAACCTTTTTGGAGAACATGTAATGTACAAACACATATGTACTGCGTCTCTGTAAAAAGAAGGGAAAAAAGAGACCCGACCGCCCCTTATTTTGTCGAAAACTTCACATCCACCTTTGAAATTGCCCACATGCCGACAAACACCGTAACCATGCTTGAGAAAACGATCAGAGGTTTGCGAAGGCTTGCGACCAGCGAATAATCGTAGGATATGATTAGATCACGGTCTCGGAAGTCATCCACCAAATTTCTCGCCTTGATTGTTAGCACGGTGCGACCGATGGTGTCCAGATACGTCTGTTGTAGATCAACGGTATAATCTGTGATGGAGGACTCGGGAATTGATGTGTGAAATTTAACGTTCCTATAAAGCGATTAGTACATGTTTTAACAATAAGATTCCCCGGGTAAGGTAGATATTTGAAAAGGTATTTGAAGAGGTACTCACTCGGCACCTTCAGGTAGAAGTACGCGAACTTGGATCTGCTCAAACTCGACGCCCTCCGACTGTTTAGGCCCTTCAATGAAAGGGATGTTCAGCAGGTAACTATCACCGGACTTCCTCAAAAATTGTTTTGCGTCGGCGTTCCAGCCAATCGTGAACGGATACTTCCAGCCGCCAAAAACTGGATATCGAGGCTTGAGTTCGAGGACAGCCTCCCGCTTGTTAGAACGGAAGCGTGACGTCGATACGTTGCCAATAACATCTGTGAAGTACGCATCCTTGCTTCCAACACGGAGAGGGAACTTCATCTCCTTCAAGGCGTAAGATTGAGGGTTGAAGTACTGGGACTGTGCCCACTTGACCCGGTTGAACTGAGACGACAGATTTGCCCCGTGATTGTAGAGAGTGTATCGCTCCTCGAACGCAACATTCCCACCCCAGTGACTAACTTCGATATCGCGCTCCAATTGCGAAACGTGCGTGACAGGTTTAGTAAACTCGTAACGAACTTTCACGGGAGACACTGCGCCGGCTGGGACTTCGGGGAAAGGGCCGTAGGTGAGCTTCGAGCCCTGCTTCTGCGGGAATTCCTTCGTCTCGCCGCTACCGGCAATCTTGGTGTAGTCGGGGATGTCAGAAGATGGCAACTTGACTTCCGTCTTCTGCTTCAAGGTGGGATAGGCTGAAGGACAGTACGCCGAGAATTGGTATAAGAGATATTGCTTGTCCGATTGTTGAATCGCAGCTGGCAGAGGCGCAAAGGCATTGAGGTAGTAGAAAGAAATGCCTAAGGTCTGTTGACCCTTGGCCGGCAAGGGTGTGGGCAGTCGAATGCGATAGTACTGAGCATCGCTGGTGATATATTAGCAAGGAAACTAGCATTCCGAGTCAACATGTTAGAAATATTTAATATTTTACCTTGTTTGGTCGAATTCAACAGCTTCCACGACGAAGCCTGACACCGAAGCATCTTTTCTGTCCTTCACCTCAATGCCACCTACTCTCTCCATCTGGTCGCTCGTGAATGGGAGGAAGTATTCATCTTGGGGTTCTGGAGAGGCATTCTCGATCAGGACGTTGATGGCCTCCTTCGCGTAATTCTTCTCTAGTGAGATGACGTGTACCAAGTTGGCGTTCTTAAACACTTGGGGCGGCTTGAAGGTAGCTGGGAGGACGACCTTGGACGACGACGGGCCAGCGATGTTGGTCTCGCCCAGGACCTGCGAAAACAAAGAGAGGCAGGCTGCTGCAACTGCAGTGAACTTCATGGCGAAAAAAAATGACCGAATGGGCTACTCGGGAAAGATGAGTAGCGCCAATGTAAATGATCAACAAGGCGTTGTGTTCTTGAGCTAAGATAGCTACATGTGGCTTCTCCCAGAGGTACACCTTTCAAAAAAAGTTGCACAATGCCACAAACAGCTTACGTTGCCAATGCGCGTTAAGAGTGGAACCCTCCAGTGGATGAACGAGGTACCTAGGTACATCCTGTAGCCCACCTGTCCATCCCGGAGCCCGGGATTCAGGAAGCATATTAATCCGTGTGCAGCTACCCAGGTAGCTGCGCTAGCCTTCTTGCCGTTAGACTACGGCAACCCCATATTTCTTTTTTAACGGGCCCGATTGTCTAGATCTTTTCATCTCAGGTTTTTGATAATAATATTAAATTCCAAGTGGTGTTAAAGCACTCAACGATAAAACGGCCCAGCAGGATATCACAATCACACGGAGCTACCATAGCACGTCTCATGCCTCACCGGTCAACAAATCGCTCAAATCCCTCTGCCAGCCCCCACGACAAGCACACATTGGATGCTATTCTAGGCTCTAAAGGGGCATGGCAAGCCTTGGGATGTTGAGTGCGGGGTGAGGGGCATGCATACTTCAAGTTTTTTGAATCTCAGCTTACACACGACATGCTGGTTGGTACTTTGCGGAGTTTCATCCTGACGAGTCCGTAGCTACCTGATGTTTGCAATCCTTCTCGTACCAATTGTTCAGATGGCATTTACATACATTATAATATCAAAAATCAGGCACACACCGCTGTTCTGACCCGCTACGGGATAAGCTCTGTTGATAGGCACAAAAAGAAAATGAGACGAATTCTGGGAGATTACTTGATATTTCCGGTGATACACAATAATCACACTAATCACACTCTGGTGGTGGTGAGTGAAGTGTGAAGTACGTTTACGTAGGTGTATTTTCTCAAGCATGTGCTGCGTAGTGGTACAGAATACCGAAAATACTTTTAGTGTGGACCGGATCCGCCAAACCAGCCCAGCTCAGAGTCCAATAGAAGCTATCAAAATTAGCATCGAACCAATAGAAACCAATTGGGTGGGTCGAGGATGGAGGGGCACTTTCGTCAACCTTAATTCCCCTCACCATTCGAAAGATCTTAAGCTCCAGTATGACCTACTACGCTACGACTCTCTTCCTTCGTTGCCTTGCCCTACCCGCGCGCTCATCTATCGTTATATGTACGTAGAGATCTGGCTGAGCTGAGTAAGTAATATCTATAGATCTTTTGGGCTTCTCTTATTCGTTCCCAGTCCCGAGAAAAGTCCTTCAAAACCCTCATCTATATCTAGGTATTAGCACATCTCGGGACCGGAGCTATCCACGTACTCCTTTTCTTTCTTCTATGTTTCTTGTTCTACCATTTTTTGGTCATATTTGACGATTTTAGCTAACACGCGAGCTCAATCTAATTAGGCTGTCTCACCATCATCTTGATTTATTTTCGACATCTTTTGGATATTAATACGTATTTATCTACAAAATGGTTGGTCTAGGCCCACGAAAGCCGCCATCCCGAAAGGGTATGTATCATATCACCTCTACGCTTCAGCAATGCTATTCTGCTTTGTAATTTTCCAAGAGAACATGTATGAACTGTAGACTCGAGCTTCGGATGCTCACGTCTGACATTCGCTTTGGTTGTACCTATCTCCTAAAGGCCATAGACTCGACTATGGTCACTACACGTATTTTGAATCGTCATTTCATTGGCAATCTTATTTCTTTACACGCGTGTGCAAGAGTCACTCAGAATATCGGATAGAAAACCCTTTACCCAACCCGAGGATATGGTTAAGCTGAAGTCGTTTGCTTATATTCTATGTATCATTCCTCCCCCCTACCCACCTTTTTCGAAATTTCGAGACGTTTTATATTTCCTTCATTTCATTTTACTGTCATCAGTAGCATTCTCTACCGAGAGAAGGCGTCAATGCTAATGTCAAAATTCACAGGATCGATGGCCGATGTGCCAAAAGATCTTCTCGCCGAAATCAAGAAGCTAGAAGATCAATTCACTGTCGGTTCAGCGAAGCTCAAGCAAATCACGAAGCATTTCGTGTCGGAACTTGAGAAGGGCTTGAGTGTAGAGGGCGGTAGCATCGTAAGCTCTAGACTGATATGCATATTCCAAGTACGCATCGCTAATATGTTACGAAGCCAATGAATCCAACATGGGTTATGGATTTCCCAGACGGATCTGAGACGGGTACATACCTAGCTCTGGATATGGGCGGTACTAACCTGCGTGTCTGTGAAATTACCCTGACCAACAACAAGTCAGAGTTCGACATTATCCAGTCCAAGTACCGTATGCCCGAGGAGCTCAAGACCGGCGAGTCCGAAGAGCTCTGGGAATATATCGCAGATTGCCTGAAACAGTTCATTGAAACTCATCACGGCGAAGTCCCAGCAATGGAGGAGAAGATCCCCCTCGGTTTTACCTTCTCGTATCCTGCCACTCAGAACTACATTGACGAGGGAATTCTGCAGCGATGGACCAAGGGTTTCGACATCAATGGTGTTGAGGGCAAGAACGTTGTGCCGATGCTGGAAGCTGCCCTGGACCAGCAGGTGAGTTATCTTGGGGGACGATCATGTCTCGGAGCCAAACTAATATAAATTTAGAATGTTCCCATCAAAGTCTCGGCTCTGATCAATGACACTACTGGTACTCTTATTGCTTCCGCCTACACCGATCCAAAGATGGCGATCGGCTGCATCTTCGGAACCGGATGTAATGCCGCATATATGGAGAACTGTGGTTCCATCCCCAAGCTGGCACACTTAAATCTTGACCCCAACTTACCAATGGCCATCAACTGCGAATGGGGTGCCTTTGATAACGAACACAAGGTCCTACCGCGGACCCCCTACGACATCATTGTCGATAAGGAGTCGCCTCGACCGGGTCAGCAAGCTTTTGAGAAGTGTATCGCCGGTCTATACCTCGGTGAAATCTTCCGATTGATCTTGGTCGATTTGCACGACAACAAGGACGTCCACATCTTTGAAGGACAGGACATCAAGTACCTCCGGAAGCCGTATACTCTTGATTCGTCCTTCCTCTCAGCTATCGAAGAGTAAGTTATCAGATATGGAAACTCTCTGATCTTATTGCGCTGACTTTGTATAGCGACCCATTCGAGAACTTGCAAGAGACGGCAGATCTATTCCACGAGAAGCTCCACTTGACCTGCACCCGTCCTGAGCTTGAGCTGGTTCGCCGAGCTGCAGAGCTGATCGGCACGCGTGCGGCGCGTCTGTCGGCTTGTGGAGTCGCGGCCATTTGCACCAAGAAGAACCTTCAACCCTGCCACGTGGGTGCTGATGGTTCCGTGTTCAATAAGTACCCGCATTTCAAGGCCCGAGGTGCACAGGCCCTTCGCGAGATTCTCGACTGGCCAGCTAAGAAGAGCTTGAAGGAAGAAGACCCGGTAGAGATCCTAGCTGCCGAAGATGGAAGCGGTGTTGGTGCGGCTGTTATTGCTGCTCTTACGCTCAAGCGAGTACAGAAGGGTAATGTTGCAGGTATCTTGCACCCTGAAAATTTCAAATAAGTAGGGAGGCTACCGTAATATGGTTCGTCTGGCAAGAAAACGGGATGAGCAATGAAGATATTCTCCATAGAGGGATAGATACAGAGAAGACCGTCCAAAGTAAAGCAGTTGGTGTCTGGCTATGGGACTAGACTAAGATATGGCGATGGAATTATCCCAACAAGGTGCATGTCGGAAGTCGATACTCTGTCGTAGATTAGCTCGTTATCAAAGGAAAGTAAAAAAGGGTTGGAAGACAAAATCGGAAATTCGGCTTACTGTCTAGAGTCCAATAACGTCTTTTGACGCCTTGCCATTCTCCTTCACCCTCCTTACCTAAGCCCTTCATGTCCACGTCTAACTCCTGCCACTCGACATCCATACCGGCGTCGCTTAGATGCATCTCGACTACTTGCGCATAAACGTCGTAGCAGATCTTCCGATCAGCGCCTAGACCGTTGAAAAAGCCAAACCTGCCTTCCTCTTCAAGCAGTCCGGGCACGTATTCGGTAAAGAACATGCGCAACTGGCTGTAATCCTCGCCGAACGTGTCGAAGTAGATGGCATCGTATGTTTCGCCCTGCTCGAGGAGCTGCGGGACTATATCCTGCCACTTGCCAGCGTGGATCTTGAAGGCGCCGTCACTCGGGCCGCTAGCTTCCCAGTCCTTGCCAAATTTTGACTCGGTGCTGCTGCTGATGTGTTGGAGGACGGTTGGGTGAGCCTCGATGATATGGTGCTTCGAGGGATGCGTCTCGGCGAACATAGCATCGACGATACCCATCCCAAAGCCGATGTTTAGAATACGGCGGCCGACAGCTAGACCTGGGAGCAGTGACTCGACGGAGGACCGCATAATGGATGTTTCCCAGGCCACTAAGAGAAATAGGGGTCAGACATGAAACAGTCTTATATGGACTCATGATTAATATTTCAATGTACATACTCATTACGCCGTTCTGAGAAGAATCTACCAGCTTTCCTTCGCCGTATGTTAGGTTCGAGCGTAGATACTCGTCGCTGTTGACATGGGGCCCAGCAGCACGTTTCGGTGGGACGAAGGCTCGGTCAGAGTCAACAATGGCCTCCACTTGCTTCGTCGCGCCGGCTTCAATATCCCCATCTGCGGTTTCACCACCGTCGTGTTCTTCCTGGGCACTCTCGTCATCCCCGCCGTCATCCTCTCCTTCCTCTCCTTCCTCCTCGTCGTCGTCGTCGTCCGAATCAAGCACCTCGTACCCGTCTAGTAAGCCGAATAGTAGTTCAGCACGCACGCCTGCTTCTACGCATAGCGTATAAAGATCTTTGAGTCCGAGGCGCGCAGCCAGGCAACCAGGCGTCTCGTCGTTGTTGTCGACGTCGTTCCAGATTGCGCCGCTCATGAACAGTTCGTGTATCACGGCCTTTGCGCGATCTACTACCTCCGCATCGCCGCCGTCCAGAGCGTCGCGGTTAGCCGGCGCGCAGGCACGGACAGTGGCGTGTAAGGGCGTTTCCCCCGTTGTAGGCTCCTGGACGCTGGCGCGGCCCGGGACGTTGAGGAGTGGCTTGAGACCCACGAGGTCGTGATGCCAGGCGTGATACAAGATCTGCGAGATCGAGCCCGGACATGAGGCGGGGATGCGCACATCGATAACATCGTTTGGTTCTACCATATTTCTCGCTACCGTACCTATGATAGGTACCTCTTACATATGTACCTACCTGGGAACAACTGCTAACCTTCAATGGTGGGGTAGCGAAAGCAATTCTACAAGCACAGTGTCAAGCATAAGAAGAACTGTATTTTTTTCGACCTTCCAGCCCTTCCCAGTTTCTTCAGCCGCTAGAGCATACCGGTGGAGACGCTAAGATTTAGGCTCTAAGTTTGGACTGACAGAAGGCTGACACGTGCTGCACGTGCTGGGAAAGCTTGATTGATTGGGCAATTGAATCTGGTACTGTGGAGGTATAATGGGTCATGATGCGAGGCTGGAACGGCTACCGTGCTTCCAAGGTTAAGGTCGAGCTTTAATTATTTTCTTCAACTTTTGCGAATATTTACATGTACTAACTAACTAACTTACTTACTTATTATTCTATCACATACTAAAGGGTCGTCTTAATTCCCATATCATCATTCGATTGACCTCGAATACTTAAATACTCTTTTACTGCGGCTTTACTTTATCATTCCAGTCAGTTTCTCCTTTGGTTCTTATTCTCACGAGGTTCGAGTTGCGCAACCTACGGTCCACGCGACGTAAAACCCAAGTCGCTGCAGGTGTTGGACGATCTTATCGACTCGCTTTCTCTTTTTGTAAAGTGGCGCAGTCGCCCCGAGTTAATCGTCATGAAGTTTGGGGAACAGCTTCGTTCTAGCATCATTCGCGAGTATCAATGGTACTATATCGACTACGATGGGCTCAAGACCGAGCTCAAGACGGCCTCGGGGTCACTCGTAGACGTCGATGAAGGCACCGCGGCTGGTCCCTCGGGTGCATCGACGAAGGGCAAGGCCAAGGTTAAGGGTGAGCAGAAGAAGAGATGGACCGAAGAGGACGAGCAACGATTTATCGCTAGGCTCTACGCGGAGCTCGATAAGGTCTACACCAAGACCAAGGTCAAGCAGTCGGAAATCCAACGCCGCATAGCCGTCAGCGAGCGAGAAGTCAAGGAGGTCGTCGCCAAGGTCACGGAGCGTGGCTTGACAGAACAAGGGCCTTCCGAAGAGGAGTTCATATTACTCGAAGAAGACTTGAGCGATATCATTGCCGACGTCCACGATCTCGCCAAGTACGTCCAGTTGAACTACACGGGCTTTTACAAGATAATCAAGAAGCACGACAAGATGACCAACTGGCACCTCCGACCCTCCTTCGACACCGCGCTCAAGAACAAGCCCTTCTATAACGAGGATTTCGATGCCGAGGTCGTCAAGCTGTCCAACATGTATAACAACGTCCGAACCCGTGGTAATCCGATAAAGGGTGATAGTGCTGCCGGTGGCACTCAGGGTAGCTTCGTTCGTCAAACGACTAAATACTGGGTGCACCCGGACAATGTCACCGAATTAAAGCTCATCATCTTGAAACATCTTCCTGTCTTAGTCTTCAATGCTAGCAAGGAGTTCGAGATAGCAGATTCTGCCATTTCTTCTATCTACTATGATAACCCCGAGAAGTGGGATCTCTACGAAGGCCGACTGAAGAAGACCGAGGGTGCTGAGGCTATTCGTCTGAGATGGTATGGCGGCATGCAAAACGATACCATATTCGTGGAGCGTAAAACGCACCGGGAAGACTGGACTGGGGAAAAATCTGTCAAGGCTCGTTTCTCTATGAAGGAGAAGAACGTCAATGCGTACCTGAGGGGCGACCTACTCCCAACGGCCCTCTTCGAAAAGGCTCGTAAGGATGGCAAGAAATCCGAGAAAGCTATTGCCGAGGATGAGACTCTAGCGAAGGAGATCCAATACTCAGTCTTGAAGAATGGCTACAAACCCGTCTGCAGATCATTCTACAACCGAACTGCGTTTCAGCTGCCGGCTGATGCTCGTGTTCGAATCTCTTTAGACACTGAGCTTACAATGATACGAGAGGACAATCTAGGAGGTGTCAAACGGACTGGAGACAACTGGAGGCGAATGGATATCGGTATTGATTATCCATTTGCGCAACTGCCTCCGGGAGACATCGCACGTTTCCCTTACGCCGTCTTGGAAGTGAAGCTCCAAACACAACATGGACAAGAACCTCCGGAGTGGGTTCGACAACTCATCTCAAGCCACCTCGTAGAAGCCGTCCCCAAGTTTTCCAAGTTCATCCACGGCACTGCGTCCCTGTTCCCTGACCGGATAAACCTGCTGCCTTACTGGATGCCGCAGATGGACGTAGATATCCGCAAACCGGTAACGCACAACTTCGGCATACACCGCCCGACTCATTCGCACACTAGCGGCACGACGTCGGACGATGACGACGACGACGACGATGATGATTCTGATGCTGAAGATACCACCGAGCATGGCTCTGCAGGTCATTCACGCAACGGAAATGGATTGTCTCGCGGTGCCCAGGCGCACGCGATGGGAGATATTGAGGGGCAAACGGTGGAGGGTACAGTCGCTAACCAGGATTATCCTCTCTACGATTCCGACGACGAAATCGACGACGAAGATGTGCTGGAGGAGGCAAGGAGAGTTGGCGGATGGACATACTATTCCGCACTGGCCAGAAAGTATGCGAGCGCGACTGGTCGCGGCGCATGGACGGTGTTGGCGACTATTGCGCCACGTCCTCGAGCTACGACGGTGCCTCGTAGCAATCGAACACAGATGTTCTTCGGCGACCAGGATGTCCAGACGAAGAAATTCAAGGCTCCGAAGGGCAAGAGGATTTACGTGCCTGTCCGAGTCGAACCTAAAGTCTACTTTGCGGCGGAGAGGACCTATCTTAGTTGGGTATGTTTCCCGATCGTGGAAGTTCTCCCCCATTTGCTAATGTACCTCTTAGCTTGAATTCTCGATCTATATCGGCACAATTGCTGTCACGTTGCTCAACTTCGGCGCCAAACCAAATAAGCTGTCGTTTCTCGTCTCAGGTATCTTCACCCTCTTGGCCATCATGTCGCTCTGCTATTCGGTCGGAATTTACCTGTACCGAAGCAGCGGCATCCGCCAGCGCAAAATCATCAAATACTACGACAGGTTGGGGCCTACCGTTCTGTGCGGCGCTCTGTTTGTGGGTGTCGTACTGAATTTCGCATTCGAGGGCCGTGATAGGGCTCTGTGGTAAACCGGATATCTACTCGTATCTATCTATGCAATATCGAGCCCTACTATCATTGGATACGTTGGGGAGTGTATAAGAGAGGCTGTAATGAGAGGCGTCGTCCAGTTCCCCGGTGGTAGAATGGTGTGTAGAGCAGACCAATTCTGTATAAGATACCGATCTCGAATGTGTTGTGTACAGAGAATTATCGGGAAGGTGGCTGTACATATACTATAGTTGGAGCTGGACGAAGGTTAGAATCGGAGATTCATCTTCTCAGTAAATGTCCAAATCACTTGGTCGATCGGCATTGTAGATTGTAAAAAAAGGGGGGGATGTGTACCTAACTAGTCTAGTAAATTGATGTTTTGCCCCAGTTCACCTCGTTTTAAGTCATACTCCGTGATGTATTCTACTACCACTTCCCGGGCTCGTTCTAGGGCCAATAGTGCGCTATTGCGAGAATTGTCTGGAACAGGTCATCATGCATTCCCTGTTCTCAATGATATACTTGAGAGATTTCATCTCCAATGCTCAATAGGCCATAAGATTTGGCATAATCGATCCGAACAACGTCCTCTTTGCTGTTTCTCGACTCGATAACCCTAAATGTTCCATTCGAGAACAATAGAGGACTCGTCCTCAATCGAGTCTTCCATAGCTTTAACGTTGAAAGAAGTGTGCAATGCAAATACTATAGCACCACAAATACAATACGGATGAGTGATACGATAAAGGTAGAAATCATAGCCCCCTCTGGATTTCTCCTTGGGTTATGTATCGATGAAGCTGACTTGATCTATCTATACACGTGTGAGCGAAGCAACCTCCTTTGCTTCGTCTCCCACTCAAGACACTAAAGCCTGCAATATCGCGATTTATGCTTCAAAACCCTTTCACGAGGCCAACAGTATCTCGAACCAATTCGAGGTTCAGCATATCTCAACCGCCCCCAAAGCATGTTCCGGAAGTCGGGAAGAAGCGATGTGTTCCCGCAAGCTAAGAATACATCTGCTCCAATACTAATCTGTAAAGGGGGTGTCAAAATACACTTCTCTTACAATGCGTCCAATAATCGGATGGGTATTCAATAAGGTCAAAAAGGTGAAACGTGTTGCTATCGACACTTTGCCGTACCGATCTTAGTGTTCCCCGAAGTGATCATCGAGCACCTCCTGAACCATGGGGCTATTAGCTAATACTTTAGCATCATCTTCCATTGCCTTGCCGCCACCAGGCGTAAAGTGTCGAGTACGTTTGAGGCTTTTCTCAGGTCCGATTAAGTTACGGAGATCCGTGCTTGCATCACAGCCTGCAGGTGAGTCCATAGTCGGATGCGTAAAGACGTTGGTTATGTTAGTAAGATCGTTACCGAAGTCTCCTGCGGACGTGGATCGGTGCGAGAATACTCCCGAGAATGCACTTTGGCTGGGAGGAGAGTTGTTCGCGCTCGCAATCAGGTTTTCCTTGCCAGGCACGTTGTTGAACGATGCCTGCGATACCTTACGCATCTCAGCGTGGTCGATTGTCGACGCATGTTCACTTGGGGAGTCCTGGTTTAGACGGGTCTCCTTACGTGACTTCACTTCTGGTGCGGGCGGAGGAATGGTGCTAGCCTGAACGGGCAGAGGATGTGGTTGGTTTAACAATGAGTGCGTGAGAGAAGTTGCAAGCTCGGACGAGAAGTTGGGGTGATTAGAACTGAAATAATCATTCATTGTCATGTCTGCCGTGGAGTATGTGTTAGTTCGGCCCACTGCATCAACGTTCTTGCAAGATTGCTGAGAGGCAGTGAGATCGTTGCGGTAATGGGCTGACATACTACCAGGGGTTCCGATCTTATTCACGTCGATGCCAAGATCGTCCATGAAGTTTGAGCCGACCATGGTTGTTGGTGTGTTGGTTGGTGCTTTGAGGTCGTGGGTGCTCGTATCGGCGTCTGTGAGACTGGATGCTGCGAGATTTAGGAACTGATGATCCGACATGCCTTGGGTATTATTATTGGCACTTCCCAGTCCGTAGTCAGGCATGCTGGTATCAGACCGTGACACCTTGCTAACACTAGTAGCCTTGCGATTGGAAGCGGGATTGTAGCTGCGTTTGCCACTGTCGGCAGGCTGGTTGTATCCTACCGGCCCAAAATTGTTTGCCCAGTCAAAGCAAGCAGTGGGGTCAGACTTCTGCGAGCTGAAGGGATCTGTCCAGCCGGAGCTAGATCCTACCCCGCCACGCTGAAGCAGAGCTTGGGTGTTAGGCATGGATCCGAGCAAGTTCTTGGAGTTGGGTTGTGTCAATCCGGGAGGAACGGAGATGTTGCCAGACGAGCTCGAGGTGCCTTTCATGTAGCTGGACCGACGACGAGGTGAGTGTAGGTGTGCTTCTGGGCCATCTTCGTGATGCTGCGATGGCACAGGCATAGTAGGATTCAAGGAGCCGCGGCGCCACATAGCAGGGTTTGGCCAAGCAATTCCAGAGCTCTCGAGGATGTCTACAATATCTATGTTAGTAGGAAAGATGATATGGTATTAAAATATAGGGTGAGTGGTTCTCTACCAAGCGGAGCATGTTGAAAAGAAAACGCCACGATATTCTTGATCCGTTCGATCGGAACGGTCAGAGAATCTCTCGGGAACCCTTCGCTAATGATGATCTTGATCCGGCCTACTTCATCCGCAGGGCTCCAGTAGCTTTGTCGAAGCACTTCGCTGCGGAATGGGGGGAACCGAAGGGTTTCGAGGTCACCATTCTTGGTGAAATCTGTTTCCCGTTAGCTTCTAAAGATCTGTCCTCACACCGTGCTCGTCTTACCGAAGCTATGGTTGATTAATTGTGGCCACGGTCCAAAACGGTTGAACGAGGATGAACTAAGAGGCCAGCTGATTAGGGTTGATCTGGACTTGGGCCATCGGGTCAAGAACATACGCAACCAAGCGGCCATCGAGCAAGACGCGAGCTTCGAACTTGACTAATTCGGCATGCTTGCTGTAACTCTGGGTGAACTGGCTGATTTCAGGCGTCTTCCAGCAATGAAGCGAGATATTGAACTGAGTACCCTGGGGCATGCCTGGCATGAAGCAGGTCATGGTCGGCAAGCCGAAGGATCCGTGGGTATACGCAAACTCTGCGCGACCTTGAGTCAGCCCCCGAAGTATGCCTAGACAAGTCTATTATGGAGCGACACATGGATATGAAGCAGTCTATAAAGACAAGGACAAGAGCTTCTGAGGGGCCCAAGGAAGCTCGCAAGGAACGTTTGGGTATTCTACCTACCATTATCGTGGACCACATGGCAGTTAGTCTTGAACTCCTTCATTGGGATCTTAGAGTCTCTAGGAAATAGTAGCACATCCCAGTCTTCAAAACGCATCTTGACTAATAGTGATGATAACGAGCAAGTAAGTAGAGAGGTTTGACAAAAACAGCTTATTTGGTTGACGAAGGGAACAGAACGCAGCACAGGGAGCCAACCCTCTTAGAAGAGGTCTCTGTAAGAAATCTGGGGGTGGACAATGCTGGATGAAGCGAATTGTAGAGGTTGGGTATTTAAGCGTAAGAGTTGAAGAGAGAAGAGTTGGGTTGTTGTAGTTCATCTGAGTTCATGTGAAGATTGTTGCTAGCTCTCTTAAAAGGTAGATTCTCCGATAATGGATCATGGCCAACCCCGTCGTGAGTTCCCACATACCATACTCGACGATCCAGATTACGAAGGTGCGTATCTGGTAGCTTGTTCTTTTAACTTGCTCCCATCGCTTGAAGTGGGCCTCAAACCTTGACCCCCCTGAAATACACTCGCCATAGGCACCTCGGTAGAGAGGCAAGTGCCTAGGTAGATATGGGCTGAGCAAAAAAGGGCAAAAGAAAGCTTAACATGTCATTGCGCATTAGTGACCTCGTAAGTAAAGTCTCGGTAATTGCAACCGTTGGATGAGCAGCTGTTCTTTCCGTTGGAGACATCTTCACCAGAAAAAGACGGGCGAGATCTTGCTTGGCATGTACATGTATATTGTGCACGCGGGCGAGGAAACGAGATCTACACAGGAAATATGAATTGTTGGGGCATAGGTTGGCTCCATGTGTACAGATAGGTAGGTACCTAGGCAAGCTACCTTGAGCTAAACTGTTCATCTACGCGATGATGATTAGCACCGTCTGCAAGTCTTATATACATACAAGGGCGTCTGATGCTCCTTCGGATGCCACGACCTAAGCCGTTTATTCTTCTCGTTGCTTTTCCATTGGTATGCCATTGGCATAAATATACAGTCTTGTCCTCATTACTCTTCTTCCGCCTCCTCGACCTGGTATGGCTCGGGGTCACCAGGAGCTCTTGCCTAGAAGCATAGGTTAATATCACTACCATGTTCGCCAAAGTCGGACCAATATCAACTGACCCTCAGGGCACCAGCACCGCCCAATTCTCGTTCTAAACCACCCTCAAATTCTCGCGGGTACGAGGGCTTGTCGGGGTATAGCCTTCCAACAACCCAGCATACCCCGACGAAAGTAGCGATGAATGCGCCAATTTGCAGCAAGCCCTTGCCGGGAGAGATCCAAGTGTATTCGTACGGAGAGAACATGCCGAGGATATCGTGGTCCTCGTGAACAGGCTCGCCGTAGTTGCGTCGTTCTTGCTTATCCCACCAGTCTCCGTGGGGGTCGCGGAATTGGCGCTTGATTCGCGGGGGGTTGATGTAGCCGCCGTTCTGCGTCGGTTAGTTAGGCGATCAATGCATCCATTTCCGAATGTTTGCTAACCATGCCGGGATCCTCAGCATCCGTAAGAACTGGATTGTCCGGGTACTTCTCCTCTATGATAGCTTGATCGTTGACTGACGGCGGTAGGAACGTGCGTTGCTGGATGATGGGTAGTCTTCGCGATGCCAGCGAGGCCGACCGGAGAGCCGAAGCCCTCGCGATTCTCTGGGCAAGCATCTAGAGGCGTGGTGTCAGCCATTGTTGGAGAGAATCCTGAGCTAATTGGAACGTACTGCTAGGCTGCAGAAACCTCAATGTTATGGAATTGTGCGCGGGTGGTTCAGAGTATATGTATGTCCCAACTCGTTGCATTCACGTTAAGAAGCTTTGGGAGTTTGACCATTGACGGTGCGGCCTTAGTAAAATGTGTCGGTCTGATAATTCAGGTTTAACCCCCGATTTGGAGATTTTACCTCTGTGGTACAGCTACACGGTCAATGTACTACCGTGGATACGTACATACATGTTACGTAAATTCATAGGTACATGTACATACTGTAGAGGATCAATGGGGGAAATCGCGCACGGACCACCTTTGCGTTTTAGAGAGGAGCTTTGCTATTCCTGTCCAAGGCGAGGCGGAGACCCGACGAAATTTTTGAATCATCCATCAAACTGCTGATGAAAGGCAATTTTGACACGGAATCCATCGTAATTGTTATTACAATGTCCTGTGCACGATCAAACTTGGTCACGTTAATCTTCCGTTAATTCTCTATTCGCAGACGTACTTTTTATCCCATCAAATGTCCGTTTCATCGAGATCCGCGTCTTTCTTCTTTCCCAATACCCCCAATATCCCTGGACAGCTATGACGGCTTTCGCGTCGCCCGAGTCTGCACCTACACACGACAACCACACCGCCACCACCGCACTCGCAAATTCAACCAACGAAAACACTGCAACCGACGAAACCTCAAAACCACTTCTTCACATCCCTACTCAAACATTGGACGGCTCATCCCGAGTCGAGATAACATCTATAGACCAATTGTCACCAACTGGTCCCAAGATAAATGGCACAGATGGCACAAATGGTATTGGTGCGAACAAGAACAAGAACAAGTCGCATGTTGAAACCCCGGTTAGACATGGCGACGACGATGTGGACGAGAGACCTCAGAAACGCCGCCGTGTCCGTGACACCACCCCCCAAAGTGCATCCCGTCGACCTAAAATTGAATCTCCTCCGTGGAAGAAGATAGAGGCTGAGGGGCCCACAACTTTTACTGAGAATGGCAAACGAAGATCTGGACGTACTAACCCGGTGCCCCTGGAATTGCAACCCCCAAGCAACAAGAGGGTCACAAGAGGTGCTCTTCATAGCCTTCACCCTCCCCCTACTGCCAAAGACAAGCGTCCTATAGCCAATGGGACTGGAAACGGAAACGGAAATGTCAATGGGACACAAAAACACGCGTCGACCCCCAAGGCGACCCCCAAGATAACCCCTTCCAAAGCGCCTACATCGAATGCCAAACCGAACACAAGAAAATCTTTGGCCAGTACCTCAAAACCTTTGCCAAAAACCCGAAGACACTCGCCTAGTAGTCCATCTCAACAGTCACCCCAGACAACACCACCGAGGCGATCGGCGAGGACACAACGTAGCTCTAGAACTCTTCACCACGATGAACCTAACTCTCCTGCTCGCCATCGTAATCATAATCAGCCTATCGAAGACGGCCCCAACCTGCGCGCGACTAAGATTCGGTTACGGTTGAAGGCGCCAGCCATTCCTACAGTCCATCCGGCCCAAGTTAATGTCTTCCCAGGGCAGACCATTGCGCGTAACAAAATAGCAGCAGATTTCTACGACTACGTTGAGCGTGCGCCAACTGTCGACGTTAAGGATGGTGGCTGGCTTGATCTAACCGATGAAGGAGAGTCGTACAACCAAGAGGCAGCCGAGAAAGATGCCAGCATTATCCTGCGCGTTGAAGCGGAAGCTGAGCCCGGTGGCTTGCTCAGCGAGGAACGTTCTACCCTCTTCGTCCCCGAACCCGTCGAGGAGCCTCCACGACAATGGGCGCATATAGATCACCTTTCTAAACAGATGACCTACTTCCGCAAGCTGATGCTGATGGAAGGGCAAAGGCACAAAGCTACGGCCAAGAGGCTAGCCGAAGCCTGTCGGGACGAGTGGATACGCCGACAGCCTAAGACGGCCCAGCAAATCGAAGCCGAGGTCAGGACCGCGTGGATTGGTCGTTATAAGACTGTAGTCAGAGCTGTTAACGGCACGTGGGAGAATGTTAAGACTGAGGTCAACCGTCGCCGTCTAGAAGAGTGGGAGGCCGCCGAACAAAAGCGGGTTAAGGCTGCTCTCAACGAAGCCGTGAATATGTCGGAGCTCAAACTCCAGGCCCGCCGAGCACATTTCGATTCCGAACCTCTTTCTGACGAAGACGACCAAGGGATCGACGAATCAAACGAGGAAGCCGACGACGAAGAGGATGATCTAGCTTCTGACGAAGAGGAGCCGACCCTGGGCTCGGACTCGGGCTCGGGCTCGGATGATATTAAGGGTGAGGACAAAGATGAAGATAATATGTCTTCGTCTGAAGACGATGAAGATGCAAAGTCAAATGTTTCAGACGAGGGTCTCACCCAAGAACAACTAAGGCAAAAATATGCGAATATTCCAGATCTTCTCGGACATGATTCAGCAAACCGACTTCGCAATAACAACCATCAACCTTCGACGCAGCCAGAAGACCAAGGCGAAACTACAGACGAGTCCATTGACATGGACGATGACCTAGGGTCAAGTGACGAGAATATGGACAGCACTGAAGACGAAGACGATGATCAATCCAAAAACGAGGACAACAACTCCGAGGACGACGAAGAGCCTTCCGGGCTGCTGGGCCTCTTTTTCGGCAAATCTGAGTTGCAGAAAATAAAGCAAGAGGCGGCGGTTGACGGGTCATCGTCGCTCCAGCAGGACGTCAAGACGGCAGATGTTCCGGACGTTCTAGAGGCTCCCCTTGTCGAGGAGATGACGCTCTCCGACGCAGCTACAGCCGATGATGTTAAAAATGACAGGGCGTCAAAAGATTCGATTATGCCCGTAAAATCATTATCACCATTGGCTACGGCGATAGAGGGTCCTGCTGGAGCTTCTACTACTGTGCTCAACCATGAAGCAGGTCCAAACGGCATCGTCGCTAACACGATTAAACCGCCCGAGAATCCATGCGAAGCCAATAAACCGGACGCTCCCGCTACAGTACCGGGGCCGTTGCAAGCTCAGAATGTTGAGATGGAAATCATCGGTGCTGTTGAACAAGTCAGGGAAGATGCCAAAACGAACCCGTCAACTATACAGGCCAAACAAATGATGCCGGCAGTACCCAGCGTTGAGACCGCAACGGCACCGTCAGATCAGCCCCAGGCGATATCAGATACCGACGCCATCTCAAATGCTCCGAGTCGTGATCGTAGCCAGTCACCTCGAACGTCTGACACTAAGCCCTCGGAAGTCGACAGCGCATCTTCTATCATGAAGTCTGGTGCAAGCAGATCAAGTTCACCTCAGCACCAGGTGCCGGGGACCGAGGTTCCGTTTCTGCTCCGAGGAACTCTGCGCGAATATCAGCACTACGGCTTGGACTGGCTTGCCGGGCTGTACAGAAACCAAACTAACGGTATTCTCGCAGATGAGATGGGTCTTGGGAAGACTATCCAGACAATTGCTCTGTTGGCTCATCTGGCATGCAATCACGAAGTATGGGGTCCACATCTCGTCATCGTCCCGACCAGTGTGATGCTGAACTGGGAAATGGAGTTCAAGAAGTGGTGCCCTGGATTCAAGGTGCTGGCCTACTATGGCAGTATCGACGAGCGTAAACGAAAACGCCAAGGATGGAAGACAGATGACATGTGGAATGTATGCGTCACGTCGTACCAGATTGTTCTCCAAGATCAACAGGTCTTCAAGCGTAGACAATGGCATTACATGATTTTGGACGAGGCTCACAATATCAAGAACTTCAAGTCTAAACGCTGGCAGACGTTGCTCACATTCAATACGCGAGCGCGACTGCTGCTCACAGGCACCCCTCTGCAAAACAACTTGACCGAGTTATGGTCGCTGTTGTTCTTTTTGATGCCGTCCGAAAATGGAGTTGGCGGATTTGCAGATTTGGCAGAGTTCCAGGACTGGTTTCATAAACCCGAATCTCAGATCTTGGAGAGTGGTCGAGAACAGATGGACGACGAGGCTCGTGCAATCATTGCCAAGCTACACAAGGTGCTTAGACCATATCTATTGCGACGACTCAAGGCAGATGTTGAGAAGCAGATGCCGGCCAAGTACGAGCACGTCGAATTCTGTCGACTATCGCGCAGGCAGCGCGAGTTGTACGATGGGTTTCTCGCTCGTACGGACACTAGGGAAGCACTCTCTTCCGGCAACTATATCTCCGTCATAAACTGTCTTATGCAGCTGCGCAAGGTCTGCAATCATCCCGACCTTTTTGTCGAACGTCCTATCATGACGTCCTTTCGACAGCGCAGATCAGTCATAGCCGACTACGAAGCAACCAATAGTCTCGTTCGTGACAAGCTCCTTACCATCAAGCCTATGGGCACTGTAAGCACGAGCTTCCTCAATCTCGTTCCAACCCAGCACGAGAATATGTCCAAGACAGTATGCGAACGAATTTCGCAACTCAGCTCTCATCGTTCGCTCATGGAACTCAGGGATGCCCAGAAGGCACGGGCCCAAGCTGCCCATATTAACCTAGACCCTGCAACAGTGAAGTCCAACATTGTGTACCTAGAAAGTGCTGCGCGATGGGGCCGTTTTGAAGAGCTGCAGCATTGTGTTTACTTGAATGCGCTTAGGAGACAACAAGGCCCGATATACGGCAAACAGCTTACGGATTTCTTAACCCTCGGCGTAACTGATCGGCCGCTCCAGGCCCGTCCCAAAGTCCCGCAGAATATTATGAGCTGGTTTGAAGAAGACTCTTCGATTCTAAGGTCTATGGTTCTAACACTTGATCAACGTGCCGCCTCAATGAAGCCCATCATCTCCAAGTTCTCGTGTGTTACGCCAGCCGTTGTCACTCGAGACTTTGATCAACTTCTCCTAGGCTCTAGAGGTGTCGAGGTATTTGACGAAACGAATCTCAAATTGTCGGCCCCAGTGCGTTACGCGCCATTCGTGCAAAAAGAGGCTCCGCTTGATCCGTGGCACGAAGCGCGCATGAGGCTCAGCATCCAGTTCCCCGACAGACGGCTCCTCCAATACGACTGCGGCAAGCTTCAGGCCCTCGACCGTCTCTTGCGCAAATTGCAGTCCGGTGGCCATCGCGCCTTGATCTTCACACAGATGACAAAGGTGCTTGACATCCTCGAACAGTTCCTTAATATACACGGACATAAGTATTTGCGTCTGGATGGTGCCACCAAAGTAGAGCAACGGCAGATCTTGACAGACCGTTTCAACAATGATACTCGGATTCTCTGTTTTATCTTGTCTACCCGGTCGGGTGGTCTGGGCATTAACTTGACCGGAGCCGACACTGTCATCTTCTACGACCAGGACTGGAACCCAGCAATGGACAAGCAGTGTCAAGACAGATGTCACCGTATCGGCCAGACGAGGGACGTTCACATTTACCGACTCGTGAGTGAACACACGATCGAAGCGAATATCCTTCGTAAAGCGAGTCAAAAGCAGATGCTGGACGATGTCGTTATTCAGGAAGGTGGCTTCACAACCGACTATTTCAATAAACTATCTGTGCGTGACGTTATTGGCGACGCTCCAGACGAAGGCGACGTAGTCGGTGACGCTATGGATCGTGTTCTCGGGGGCGTGGAGAACAGTGACCAACGAAATGTCGGCCGAGTCCTCGAGCAAGCCGAAGACCGCGAAGACGTTGACGCTGCCCACGTTGCAGAAAAGGAAATCCAGGAAGACGAGGCCGACTTCGCTGAAAAACCAGCAACAGCAAGTGCGTCCGGGACTTCAAGTGCTAGGCATGGCACCCCTACGACACGAGACGGATCGCTTGCTCCAGGCATCGGCAGGTCAAATCTCGGGCTGTACTCCGAGTCTGCAGATGTGGACAATGCGCTCGAGGAGATCGAGAACAATGCATGGGGTGAGAAAATTCACAGCATCGACGAATACATGCTCACCGCAATGGGCAAGCAACTCGAGGGCACGGCGTTGGAGCTACCCAAGGCCAAAAAGAGGAGCATAACCAAGAAGGGAAAAGACACTAGAAAACGTTGAATGGTCATTTGCACAACACGCATTACAATTTCCTGACCCTTGACAAGTATTAGAAACGTGATCAAATACGTATATTCCGTCGAGAAATTCGTGGAATTACTTGGCGGCACACCGAATTGGTGTTGACATCCATCTAGCAAATGCAATGCGGAGAAAAACAATCAACGACAACACGATGGACATGAGGGACAGGGATAACAATGCATGCAACGGTGTTTCCGGTAAGGAAAGGGGAAGGCCTCAATCATTTTTGATAGGATTATGCATCGTGCGGGAGTTGGAGTCAGGGGGTATCATGAAAAGAGAATAATTCTTAGAACTGTATCTGTACAACCAAGTGTTCACCTTTTTTCACCAAGGTTTAGATAATGGAACGAGAAATGAATGGCCGCTCGCAGCAGCCTCGCCACTTTTACAAACACCAACACACAGCGGCTTTGTTGCCTTCGTGATTGATTCCCATTCCATACCTGGGTATGTAGTAGGTAGATGATAGGGTAATGGTGATGCCGATAGTGTGCACGAAGAGCCGATATATTTCCCCGCGTTTGGATCCACTGGAGGAACGATGAACCGTTTGATCGAACCATTAGGTACTAGAAATATATCTTTGAAGGTATAGGTAGTTATGCTCGGGAACATTCATAATATTCTGGGTAGTAAATCGGACAACTAGCCCGGAGGCAATATACGTATAATACTGCGACCGAGAAGTCACAGACTGAAGCTCATAGTTAAAGGCTTATTGCCGGGAGTTCATAGACGATTTGGCTTGCGGCGCGAACTGCACTTCGGCGCTTGATACCGAAAACGCTCAGGGGAGGGTTCCTCAGCAGCCAAATTAAGTCGGTGGTTACCGTCGCCATGGCATCCTCGGCAGAGCAAGACACGCAGCATGGAAATTTCCGGCACTACCTGCCGGACCTGAACACGCCGCGCTTCCAGGCCATCGCAACGAACGATGCGCACGGTCACGCTAAGGAACTGCTGGAGCATCAACGGCCGCCGTGGCTGTACGGCCTGTACGTTCACTGGCGCAAGTTGTTCGAGGAGCCGTTTAGGGGCGTGACTAACGACGGTACGTTTCTGCTATTGGCATCATGATTACTAGAGAAAATGGTTTGGCAAGGGGGGGGGGGGGGGGGGGGGGGGTTTTTTTTTGGTAAGGGAGCGGGGTATGGGGGGGCGAAAATTATGTGTAAATATAATGGGTTGGTGATTACCGTGAAAAAGGCCCCGAACAGACCGGCG